>PVLA01005067.1:47184-116642 GCA_004027455.1 Hydrochoerus hydrochaeris | reverse complement strand
AAAATTCAAGAGGAAGAACAAACAATTATAAATATATATGCACCAAATATAAAATAAATAAGAATCATATTTATAAATATCATATTGTGTCTCTAGTGTAAAAAGTAAATAAGAACTTCAAGAGTAATAAAACCAAAATGTGTAATTGCTATTGTAAAAAAGAGAGGAAAAGAAAGTGCTCTAAGGGATATAACTGCATGTATCTTTGAATGTGTAAAATAGATGACCATATTGCTGAATCTTTGTTGGATCTTTGAGCAGAACTGTTTGTAGTCTGACTGTTTGAATATTTATTATGTATCCTTTAACTTTGTAACTTGAACAACTACATCCAGGATGACAGTATGTAATTTATAAACTACTGATTTCTTAATGGGGCTTTTTCTCATTCTCCTTCTTCTTTCTTTCTTTTAGAATTCTGTATTGCTGCTACCTTTTTTTGTTTTGCTTTTTTTTTCTTCTCTTTAAATAAAATTTTTAAAAATGTATAATTGCTACTGTAAAAAAAAGAGGAAATAGGAGGTGCTATAAAAGATATAGCTGCATGTATGTTTAGGTGTGTGGGATTGATGACCATATTTCTAGGTTCTTGTTGGATTGTTGAACAGATCTGTTTGCACTCTTACTGCTTTAGTGTCCACTTTGTGTGCTTTAATTTTATAACAAATAACTATTTCTAAAAGAACAATATATAATGTATCAACTAGTGATTTCTTACTGTTTAGCTTCTTTTCTTGAAATTTTGTAATATTTCTACGTTTTTTGTTTTTTTTCTCTTAAATAAAAAAGTGCAAGATAAAGAATTTTAATCTGCAAAAGACTTGAACAAAATCATGTTTAAGGATAACCTCATTAGACAAACAGCAGATTTCTCAACAGAAATTCTATAGGACAGAGTGCATGGAATAATGTATTTCAGTCCAAAAAATAAAATACCTAGAATAGAACAGAACTGGACTGGACTGTCAAGCAAGATACCCCCATGAAGTCTATCCTACAGAATCAAAGGGGAGATAAAGACTTTCCAAGATAAGCAAAAAACAAATAAAATTTATGAATGTCAGGTCAGACTTACAAAAAATGCTTAAAAGAATACTATATATCAAGAAATGAAAAAAGATAACTATTATTATGATAATGTCTTAAAGTATAAATACCACTACAGGAGTACATATGCAAATGAAAACTAGAAAAAGAATAAAAAATCATTGATATAGTAAATAAGTTAAAAAAAAATGAATAAGAAGGGAAGAAATAAAAATGAATATACAAATCAGTCAGAAGAAAGTCAACAAAATGACAGGCAAAAGTCCATTAACAACTCTGAATGTAAATAGTGTTAACCATCCAGTTAAAACATATGGACTGGCTGAATGAATTAAAGAGCAATACCGAACAATGCAGTGCAAAAACACTCACCTTGGGCTAGGGATTTAGCTCAGTGGCATAAGCACCTGCCTTGCAAGTGCATGGTCATGAGTTCAATTCTTAGTACAAAAAAACAAAAACAACAACAAAAAAAAAACCCCACTCACCTCAATAGTATGAATACAAAGGTTGAAAGTACATAAAAGGATTGAAAACAAGATTGCAAACACTGAAATCTGATAATAAGCAGTACAGCTACACTTTCTTCTGACAATACAGATTTTAAGATAAAAGCAATAAGAGATATAGAAAGTGACTCTATAATTATTAAGGGATCAATTCATCAAGCTATAGGCCCATAAATCTATAGGTCCATAATATCAGAACACCCAATTTTATACAACAAATACTAGTAGACACAGAGAAAGAGATAAGCTCCAAAATAATAATACTGGGAAAATTTCAACAGCCTACTCTCATCAATTGATAGGTCATTTAAATAAACAGAAAATCAGCAAAAAAGAAATCATAGGTAAATTACACTGTAATTTAACTATGAATGAAATGGAATGAATGGAATTGAAAACAATTACAGAATACACCATCAAATAGCTTCAGAATACATAGAACCTTCCCTAGAATAGACCTTCCCTAGAATAGACCATATATTAGGCCACAAAAACAAATCTTAACAAATTTTTTAAAATGAAGTAAGATCCTGTGTCTTTTGTGACCATAATGGAATAAAACTAGACATTAAAAGCAAAGGGAATTTTAGAAAGTATTCAAATACATAGAAAAATTGAACTGAGGCACAAAACATCTGAATAGACAAATAATAAGGAAAGAGATAGAATACATGGCAAGTGAACAGCATACTTTTAAATGAACTGTGGGTCACTGAAGAAGACATAATATAAAGACTTTTAAAATGGATACACAGCATACTAAATCTAGTGGGATACAACAAAAGAAGTTTACAGCAATGCATGCCTACATCAAAAAACTAGAACCCGCCTCCCAGAGCATTGGCCATGTTGGCACTGGAAGAAGTCCTCTAAGAAGCCAACTAGCCAGCCTTTCTTGTAAGCCATGCAAACCATCCAGGGTCCAGGAAAAGAAATGTCAATGCCTTCTGAGAATCAGCCATGCTGGGACTGGGAGAAGCCAACTAGCTAGCCCTTCTGGTAAGCCACACAAGTTGTGCAGGATCCAAAAATAGAAGTCAGGGTCTCCTGAGAATTGGTCATATTGGGACTGGGAGGAGCCCACCAAGAAGTCAACTATCCAGCTTTTCTGGTAGGCCACACAAGCCACACAGGGTGCAGGAAGAGAAAAGTCAGAAGGTGCCTCCCATGAGCCTATCAGCACGTGGGCTGAGAATCACCAAGTACCCCCCACACCATAAGCAACTAGCTGGTTCAGAGGACAGGCTGAGTTGATAACAGCTGAGGTACAAAAAGCAACTGAAGCTTGTATTGTGTTGGCTGGGACCACCAGTCTGAGCATCTATTGGATGACAGTATGTAAAAGAGCAAATATGGGGGATTTTCTTCTGTCTTGTTGTTTTTGTTTTTGTTTGTTTGTTTTTTGGGTTTTTTTGGTCTTTTTGAGACAGGGTCTCACTATGCAGTTCAGGCTGGCCTTGAGCTCACTTTGTGGCCCAGGCTGGTCTCGAACTCTCAACGATCCTCTTGCCTCAGCCTCCTGAGTGCTAGGATTACAGGCTTGAGCCACCACGCCCAGCTTCTGTCTTGTCTTTGAAATCCAATGTTGTTCTCACTGTTTTGTTTTGTTCCAATTAATTGTTTTACTTTATTCAATGTTCTGTTTGACTGGTTTCATTCTGTTTTGTTTTGTTTTGTTTTGATTTTGCTATATCTGATGGAATGGACAACTATTGTGAAGATAACAAGATATACTATAATAGATATGGTTGTTTTCCTAGTATCCTGGTTTGAAGTTCTGCACCAATTTTACTGTTTTGTTTTGATTGACTTTGTTCTGTTGTTTTGTTGGATTTTAATATCTTTAAAATAAAAAAAAACTTTAAGAAATCTAGAAAGCTGTCAAACAAGCTAAAGATGCAAGAAAAAAAAATCCAAAATTAGTAAAGGAAAAGAAATAATAATGATCAGAAATAAATGAAATAGAGTTGAAAAAACAATAGAAAGAATCAGTGGAACAAAGACTTGGTTTTTTTAAGATAAATAAAACTGAGAAACCTTTAGCTAGACTAAGCACAGAGTATGTGTGAAAGCCCAAATAAAATTAAAGATGAAAAAAGAATACAAGTAATATCAAAGAATCACTAGAGGTTATTTTGCAAAACTATATTCTAATAAATTGTAGAATCTGTAATAGACAATTTCTGGACATATATGACCTAGAAAAATTGAACTGAGGCACAAAACATCTGAATAGACAAATAATAAGGAAAGAGATAGAATCAGTAACAAAAAGCCTTCCAACAACAACAAAGAAAACTTCAGAGCCAGACAGCTTCACTGTTGAATTTTATCAGATTTTAAAAGAACTAATGTCAATGATTCTCAAACTATTCTACAGAACTGAAACAGAGATAACCCTTCCAAACAGATTCTATGAGAAAATCATTACCCTGTTACCACACAACCTGACAAGGACACAAAAAAAGAAAACTATATGCCAATATCTTTGTTAACACAGAGGCAAAACTCAATAAAATATTTGTAAAATGAATTCAACAGCACGTCATAAAAAGATTATATACTGTGCAAAAGTTGGTTTAATTTCAAGTATAACAAGCATTGTTCAACATCTACAAATCCATAAACATAATACATCATATAAACAGAGTTAAGGATAAATATAACCACCTCAATAGATGGATAAAATACAATCAATAATGTCTTCATGATAAAAGACCCTCAACAAATTAGATATACAAGGTTACATTTTGACAAAATATATATGACAAACTCAGCTACACTAAATGAGGAAAAACTGAAAGCATTTTCTTTAATATCAGGAACATGGGAAGAATGTCCCCTCTCACAACTCATATTCAATATATCACTAAAAGTTTTGGTCACAGCATTTAATCACAAGAAAGAAATAAAAGGCATATGAATGGGAAAGAGAAGGTCAAATTATATCATTTGCAGATGATATAATTTTACATTTTAAAAAATCCAAAGACTCAAGCAAAAGACTATTAATACTGATAAATAATTTCAGGATACAAAAATCAGTGTGTTTTATATGCATCAATAACAAACTCACTGAGGAAGAAGTCTCACACACAGCCACACACTACACACACACACACACACACACACACACAAAACACCTAGGGATAAACTTAAGAATGAACTCTGTACTGAAAATTAAAAAACAGTGAAGAAAAAAATTAACGACACTACAATATAGAAAGACTTCCCATGTTCATAAATTAGAAGAAAAGATATTGCTAAAACACAGTACTCAAAGTGATACACAGATTCAATGTATTCTCTGACAATATGGCAATTATATACTTTACAGAATTAGGGGAACTAAAAAAAAAAAAAAACCTCCTAGCATTTATAAGGAAGCATGAAAGACCTCAAATAGCCAAAGCAGTCTTGGAGAGGGAAAGCAAAGCTTGAGGTATCAGAATACTAGATTTCAAGACACAGAACCATATTAACAAAAACAGCTAAATTTCAGCATTAAAAAAACACACCTAATCCACTGAAACAGGATAGTGAATCCAGAGATAAACCCACACATCTATAGTTAACTGTCACAAAGATGCCAAAATCATACATTGAGAAAGGGAAACCTTTTAAAAAGACAGTGTTGGGAAAACTGGGTAAGTACATGAAGAATATTGGAACTTGACTCCCAACTCTTATCCTGTACAAAGACAAACTCAATATGGATCAAAGACTTTATTTTTTTTATTTTTTAACATCAAGTACATTTATTAGAAAAGAAGAAAGTTACAAAATATCCTCATATCTTCCCTTAAGAAATTAGAAATAAGACAGAATAAAACCAAAAACAGAAGACAATAATAAAAATCAGAAAACTAATGCTTTGTAAAATACCAACATCATTTTTCATAAAAATTAACATTTTGTTTCTTACAATTCTGTAGAAATACAAAAGACTCAGAATAGTCTCAACAACTTTGATAAAGGAACAAATTAAGCTCCGACCCTCCTTAGTCCCATAACTTATCACAAAGTTACACCAATCATGACAAAATGGCATTGATATCAAGATAGGAAAACCAATATAAAGGTACCAATATGAAGTCTCAAAAGATCCCACACAACAGATAATTGATTTTTGGCAAAGATGCAAAAGCAATTAAGTGGAGAAAGGACTATACCTTCAGTAAATATACTGGAACAACTAGATATTCATACACAAAAACCCAAAGCTTATAGCACCTCAAAAATTTCTTAAGACATCCAGAAGTCAACTCAGAATGGCTCACAGTGTGTTAAAGTAAAGGCAGATGTGACCTGAGCCCTTGCTTTGGGACAAAAATGCTTGGATGAGGTGTAGAAGGGAAGGCAGGACCTACAGAGGTGTTCAGTGAAGGGAGGCATTGAATTTGCTTCAGAACAGGCCTTGTGGATGATAAAAGAGGCCATTGTGCTTCTTTTTTAAACTATCTTAACTATTTTTTTCTACACATGTACACACACATATACATGTTTTTTCCTTCAGCTTGTCACATTAATGAAACAATATGTTTACACAAAACACAACACTTCAGACTCTAAAATTACTAGATGGAAGCATTAGGAGAAATACAAAGATATTGGTATAGGCAATGATTTTTTGTACTAATCTATAAAAAGCACAGAAAACAAAAGACAAAATTGACAAATCAGATGATATTAAACTTAAAAGCATCTGTATAGTAAAAGAATCAGAAGAATGAAAAGCTAGCTACAGTTGCACATGCATGTAATCCCAACTACTTGGGAGTCTGAGGCAAAAGGATCATGGAAGGAGACCAGCCTGGTTCACTTAGCTAACAAGATGAGAGAAAATATTTTCCAGTTATTATCAAGAATACATAAGGAACTTTTAAAACTTTATTAAAATAATCCAATTTTAAAATGAGCAAATGATCTAAGTAGATACTTCCAGACAGAAATATAAATGCTATTTTATTAACCATCAAGGAAATACAAATGAAAACTACTAAGATACTATCTCATCCCAGACAACATCTCTACTACCAAAATTACACACACACACACACACACACACACACACACACAAAATATATATATATATATATATATACACACACACACACAGCAAATAATGGGGAGAATGTGGAATTCTTATACATTGTTTGTGGAAATATAAATCTGTGCTATCACTATGGAAAACAGTATGGATTTTCCTCAAAAAACTAAAAACATAACTACTATACAATCCACCTATTCCATTTCTGGTTATGTATCCAAAGAAAATGAAGTTGGCACACAAAAGAGATACCTGCACGTCTATGTTTACTGCAGCACTATTTACATTAGGTAAGACATGAAATCAGTCTAGTACCCGTTAACAGATGAATGAATATAGAAAATAAACACATGTGCATGCACACACACATATGAATTACCCATACAGAATGAAACCTTATCATATGCAGTAAAATGGAAGCAGAATAGTATTACTAGGGAATAGGAGAGATACTATGGGATGTCAAAGTTAGAACAAGGTCTGATCTCAGAAAGAAAAGGAGATGGTTGCCAAAAGTTACTAAAAAAAGAAAAGAATTATAAGCTAATGCCTCTGAGCTCTTTTAGGACCACCTATATTCTCAAGCGGTTACAGCTACTGTGTTTCTATCAACTGTAGGCTCTTATCGACTGTGTCCTACATAGACCACACGATAATAATTGAGAAGCAGTTGAATGCCTAAGGTAGGAAAACATGAGCTATTTCTTCTAATGATATGTGTTCTAGTCATTAATGTGACAGGACATATAAAGGGAGAATTCCAGAGAAAACACAAATGACTTTTGATCCCATATAGCCTCTAAATTCTGCTGACCGAAATCAATTATCTGAAGAATATTTTTTTAGTCTACAGTGACAAAAAAATCAAATACTTGTGAAAGAGCAACTGGGAGAGACAATGACTAAATTTTTTTTTACAATGGGTCTCTTTCAATGAGTAGTGGTGATTTAACTCCTAAAAAAGAAGTGGGGAAAGAAATATCATCACCAAGAAAAGGTTATGAAAGAGACAATTGCAGGCTAAAGACCAACCTCTCCTACTGAGACAGAAGTTATGAGTAGAAGTATTTTTCATGTTGAGTTACACTAATCTCAAAAGTAGTATTTCAAGATCCCTCTAATAGTAGCAGCAGAAAGCTATAGAAAAATAAATACCATAAAAGTCTTAGATTTCACTGTAACAGGATTTTATACTTTATAGGCAGGCCCTCAGAGAAGGTTCAAGGTATACTCTAAGAATTAAGTATTTAAGTGTTTGGAGGCTATTTACAAATAAATAATCAGAAATTAAAGAGTCAAAACTATTTGTAGAAATAAATTACTTTCAGAAATACTACTAAAAGTTTTGACCTACTTTAGACTTTAAACTCTCAAGTTTAGTGGAGCTGAGTTAAAAAATCTGTTTTGTACTTACTAGTTGTACTAGGCATGTTGTATGACCTCTTTAAGCTTCAATTTCCTTATCTGATTTATAAGAACTACTCTTGAACCAATAGGATAGATAATTTGGGAAATTATTTGAATTCCTCCTTACTTGCTATTTATCTATCTTCTATTTTGCTTCTCTCTCTGATCGAGAAAGAGACACACTGAGATATTTAAGCTTCTGTTTCTGATTTATTTAACATTATGTTCTCAAGTTGCATCCACTTGCCTACAAATGCCTAAAGTTTACCTTTAAGGCAGAATAGTACTCTATCATGTATAAATACTTTTTCTTTATCTATTCTTCTGTTGATGAACATATACTCTGTTTCCAAAATGTATTTCATTTATACCACGTTTCCCTTAGTTCAGTGAAAAGAAAGTGGCTAGTTAACTTTCCAAATCAAAAATTTTCTCCTGTGAAATCCAATAAATTCTATTCTGAATAAGGATATAATTATATCTGGAGAAAAAATTTTACCAAAGTGATGAGGTAAGTACTCCGTTATCTTACAATTTTCAATTTAATAAATTCTTTAAACTATCAAAGGAATTTTGAAATCATAGCTTTTTAAAGATTTTAAACATTATAAAATTATTTCAAAATAAAGTTTTTGAATGCAAAAATGATATACTAAAAGTATAACTACAGAGAAACTTGATAAAAGGCAAAGAGACATACAAAATATTCATGGATAGGTATCAATATTCAAGGGCTAAAAGTAAAAGCACTAGCCTAGCATGCTCAAGGTCCTAGGTTTGACTGCTCGTACCAAAAGGAAAAAAATTAGACTCAAGAGATTAAGAGATTAACAGAGATACAGGAATTTGTTATAATGAATTAAACATTATGAGCTATTTACTGAAAGACTTCTTGCTTTAAATTAAGAACATTAGAGGGAGTTATTTCCCTTACAAAAACCTGACAGAAATATTAAAATAATTAATAGTACCTAATCAGTATGTTAATGTGTTTGAGCTTGATATACATAGTTATAAAATCCATCTTGGATTTGATATCTCTAAATTCTCTTCCTAAAAATTTAAAGTGATTTCCCAAAAACTTAATTGTATTTCCATGATTTGGAAGTATTCAATTTGCAACCTAACCACTTCAGCAAAGTAGAAAAGTCCTGAATTCAATTTACCACATATTCAATAATGCTTTGCATAAGGAGGTTACGTAATTCTGGAGAAAATATAGTAAATCATTATTTCCTAATGTCTTATAACGTTGAGTCACTAGTTCTAAAGGATGTTATATAAAGTTTGTATCAGAAAGAATTCTTCAGTGACATGGACATCAGAAAAAGTTGTTCAGGTAAATGCCTGCCCATTCCACAAGTCTTCTTGTATATTTTATCATATAAAAAATGTCCAGTGGAAAAAAGAGATTATCACAGGTTTATCTTATTTTATTCATCACTCCAAAACATTTTAGTTTTAGTTCAAGTGACGCTGCAAGCTGGTCTTAAAGTTCTGCTACTCAAAATATTTGGAAAAAGTATTCCTCCACAGACCTCAACCCAAAAGGCAAAAGATATTGCCCTAACTCGGGCTCTCCAACTTGCCCAGAAGAGAGTCAAAATACATACTGACTCTAAAGATGCCTTTCTGGTCTTACATGTGCATCCATCCAAATAGAAAGAAAGGGAACTTTTGACTAGCTGCTAGTCACCCATAAAACATGGACCAGCGATCTTCAACCTCCTTGAGACAGTAAATCTCCCAAGGGAAGTAGCAGTTGTCCATTACCAGGGACATCAAGTCTCTTTGGACCCTGTCTCCTATGGTAATTCTAAGACAGATTTAGCTGCCAAACAGGCTCGAAAATAATTTTATACCATGAATAACTTTTACTGTGGTCCCATTCCAAAATCTTGACTTAGAGCCAAGACATTCTGCAGAAGCGTTTGAAATGATTCATCATGATCAGAGTCTAAAAGGCCCAATAGTGGTTATATGGGACCCCAGCTACTCTTACTTAAATGAGCATAGTGAAAAGTCATTATGTCCCTATACAGAGAGCACATCTTTTATATCTCAAAGCCTGACTTATCTTTTTTCCTATCCTCCGCACTCCCTGGCACCACTTTTTCCCTCATTTATGCCACTATTTTGTTTCTGCTGGTATGAACCCACATGTCTTGAGCACACTTGCCTTATTAACTTCAATAAATGTACCTTATTTTTCTCTTAGCATAGGGTGTACACTTAAAATTTTTTGCTTAACATACACGAGAATCAGAAATCTATCTTTCAGGAACCCACCACATACTGTATCAATAGTACAGTCAGAATTCAAGTCAAAAAGTATTATATGTGACAAAGCATTTTGTGTAAAGAACAGAATTCATAATGGAGATATATGAGAATTCCTTATTATCATATCACTGTTAAAATAGAAACCAATAAAAAGAAAAACAGAAAAATATCACAACTGTAGAATAATGTATCGTTGTGTTAAGATATTAGAAACCAAAAATATGGTGATAGGGACACTATACATGTAATTAGCATTATGTGTTAATAAGTTCGCATTTTCTAAATACTTTCCAGTGTTTCTTTCCATTGTTATTAAGCATATATAATGATTCATCACTGTCACAAACACTCCAAATTCCAAACAGTAAAGAATCAAAGAAAATTAATGAGAGTAAGTTAATTAAAATACTATTATATGAATATTAGATCTATAAACCAGTTTTTCATAAAGACCAAAAAAAGGGACAAACTTCAAGATGGTAAGAAGTATTGGGACACATCATCTCTGACATAAAATTCAACTAACAACTATCCATAGACTAGACAGTAATGGCAAACCTTTTAGCATTTTCAATGAAAACAAACAGCCCACTATGGCACACATGTTATAGGTTCACTTCCACTGGACTAGAATATCCTTTTGAAAACTCTAACACCTGGAAACTAGCTTGAGATACCTGCACAATACATAGAACTGAATGAAATCTAAATTAGAATAATAAGAATGATTTTATTGAGGTCATGACACCCCTTCTCTTCCCCAAGTTAGCAGAGCACTAAATTAAGAGTATTTCTCTAGTCTAGACTCACAGTTCTACAGTGGAACAGGAGAACTAGAGCCAGTCATCTAGCTTCCCTAGCATTACAAGAGACTTCTTGGGAAGTACACTCTGATTTCACTTCATTAGGAACACCAGAAGAAGTGGCACGCTATAATTTGATCAAAATCAGGTTCTGAACAAAGCTAAATTCAGAGCAAAGCCAAATTCAGAAGAAAATCACCAATGATAAAGATAGGTTTTATATAGTGATAAAAGGACTTAATCATCTCCACTCAGACATAACAATCATCAACATGTATATATATAACAATAGTGTCAATAGGTGAGATAAAACTGCAGAATCACAAGAAAGAGATGAATCCCTTATTAGAGTCGGAGACTCTACTTGTCAGTAATTGACAGATGCAGCAGGCCAAAAATCACTAAGATCATAGCTGAACTGAACAACACTGTCAAACAACTGGATCGAACTGAAATCTATAGAACACTTTGTCCAATAACAGCAGAATATACATTCTTCTCAAGTTCAAGAATAATACACTGAATTCTTGAAGACAAACTGCATTATGGACTATAAAACACCTCTCAACAAACTTAGAAGACTGGAAATCATATCAAGAGTGCTCTCAGGCCACAAGGCAAGTGAATTTTATGTTCATAATATAGCCAGAAAATTTCAAAATAATTACAGATTAAAAACCACTTCCAAACAATATGCCATTCAAAGAAGTCAACTTAGCACCAGAAATTTGATCTAAATTTGAGAAGGCACAGTGTGACTTAATACAAATAAATGGGACAGCAAAGAAAGAAAAAAATCTAAGATTAAAACAAAAATGATGAAAGATTTATTAAAAATAAATCAATTTTAAAAAGGAAGAACAACAACTTATTAAAGATAGTGAGGGGGTCAGGGATTTAGCTCAGTGGTTCAAGCATTTGCTTGGTATAGCGCAAGGTCATGAGTTCGATCCCAGGTACCAAAAAAGAAAAAAAAAATTTTTAAAGATAACCAGGGCAGAAAATTAAAACAGAAAAAAAAAGTTCAAAATGTTTTATAATGCCATTATACAAAGAAAAGAACTGATAATTTCATTCAAAATTCAATTGATGTTTTCAGCAACTTACAACCATTCCTTTAAAAGTTAGCCATTCACTAGGTTACAAAGAGTAGAGAAACCTTAAACAATAGACTTGGTATTGGATTAATTTTGTTGCCAATGCCTTAATTTCTTTCACTGACAGGTAGACTACAGTGTGCTCCTGTTGAATATGAAAATTTTCACCTAAAACTGACATTAAATAAGGCCACATTATAATTGTGATGAAGCAAGACAAAAATAAGACCACTGCAGAATCATGTTTGGGTGCAAATAACTGCAAAAACATAGTACAAGTGACATTAATAATTAAATATTTCTCTTAACCAGCTAACATGAGCAAGTGCTTCTATGCTACAATTTTAGCTCCAAGACACTCCTCTTGACTCATAATTTTTTCTGTCTCAAAGGTCACTCCTTTGACTTATTTCTTTTCTTAGGAGAGGGGGTACTGGGAATCAAACTCAGGACCTTGCGCTCACCAAGCAGGTGCTTATGCCACTGAGCCACATCCCCAGCCCTTCCTAATTTTTATTTTAATACTATTTTTCAACTGATACATGAAACAAAAGTTGTACAGATTAATGGTTGTAAATAATGTTCAAAAACTATATATATTTGTAATGTTAAAATCAAGTTAAACATATTTATCTCCACAAATATTTGTCATTTATAAAAAGTTTTAAAATTCTAATCTTTGAAATGTATACAATATTCATATCTATAGTCACCCTACTGTATAACAACACACCAAGCTTCTTGCTCCTATCTAAAGGTAACTATATGTTGATGAACTTTTCCCTATCCTCTCCTTGCCCTATTGCACTCTGTAGCCTCTGGTAACTACTATTCAACAATCAATTTCCATGAGATCAATTTTTTTTTAGATTCCATATATGTGTGAGATCTTGGCACTTCTTTCTGTGCTTTACTGTCACAGTAATGATTTCTTATTCCATCCAAGTGACAGAATTTCATTCTTTTTTATAACTGAGTAGTATTGTACTGTATGTATGCATAACATTTCGTTTATCCTTTCATCAACTGATGGATACAAACTGTTTCTGCTCTTGGCTTTTGTGAATAGTGCTGCAGTGCAAAGCAGATAGCTCTCTGACATACTGATTTTGTTTCCTTTGTATATACACTCAGTAGTAGTAGGATTGCTGACAATCAGGTAGTTTTTAATTTTTTGAGGAACATCCATACTGTTTTCCACAATAGCTGTACTAATTCACATTCCCCACCAACACTGTACAGGGATTTTTTGTTCTCTTCTACATCCTGGCCATGACTTGTTCTTTTCACTCTTTGATTACAGACATTCTTACTGGGATATGGTGTTATCTGGAATGAGGTGATATTTGGTGATTTTGATTTGAACTTCTCTGATGATTAGTGAGTGAGGTTTAGAATTTTTTCATGTGCATATTGGTCAACTGTATGTCCTCTTTTGAGAAATGCTATTTATATCTATAACCCTTTTTTTTTTTTTTAAATCGGTACCAGGGATCGAACGCACGACCAAGCGCTTGCAAGGCAGGCGCTTATGCCGCTGAGCTAAATCCCCAGCCCCTTATAACCCATTTTTAAACAAAGCTATTTACATTTTCTATTGAGTTTTGGGAGTTCCTTGTATGCTCTGGATTTCAACCCCTTGTCAGATACATAGCAGGTACTTGCTCTTGTTCTGTAAGTTTGTCTGCACTATCTTGTGTCCTTTCCTTTGTTATGCAAAAACCTTTTAGTTTGACATAATCTCGTTTGCTTTTTTTGTGTGTGTGTGCTTTTGAGGTCTTGTTCAAAAAAATCCTTACAATTCCAATATCCTTAAATGTGATAAAAATTCTTAAGACACAAAATCATAGAATTGCCCACATTTTCTGACAACATTCAATTTATGCTTCTTTAATTTGGCCTAAAGCCACTAACACAGACCAAATTCTATGAGTCCTTGCTATGTAACATATAGTTGCCATTTCTCTAATAAAACTGTGTATCAACTCCCCACAATGAATGTAATCATCATGTACTAGAAATATGTACTAATAAATTTTGTAAAAACTATGTTTGACTACAGGTATGTACTCTTCAGCTGACAGGCAGAGAACTTCATTTCTTTTTAAAATATTCCAAAACCCAGACTATGTATTTTTGTCAGCCTGAAAATGAAATCATTACATCATTGGCATAAGAACAAGCAGAAAAGTGTAAGAACACAGTTATCCCACATACAATTGATAGTACACATTGAAAGTTAGTATCTGACAAAGGAGTATCACAGCCAGTGAAAACAGTAGAAACCAATTAATAAATAGTATGGTACAGCTGACTGTTTAAAGAAAAAAATCATTAGTGTAATATTTTACAACAAAATTGTTTGGAATAAAAATGTAAAATATGAAATGTCAAAATATCAAATATAAAAGTAATTAGAAATGAACAATAAAAAATCTGTAATGCTGAGATATTTTCTTATTCAGAGAAAAGTCACAAAGGAAGGTATCACTAGTTTGAGTACACAACAAAAAAAGTATGTATTTTTTAAAATTTATTTAAAAGATACTAGCAATGAATGGAGAATATTCATAAAAATATAAAAGATAGGGAGGGGGCTGGGGATTTAGCTCAGCAGCATAAGTGCCTGCCTTGCAAGCATGCAGTCATGAGTTTGATCCCTTGTACAGATTAAAAAAAAAGTTATAAAAAATATAAAAGATAAACTAATAATATACTTACTAAATATGGTTGTTTTGTTTTGTTTTGTTTTGTTTTCATAGTGCTGGGGATTGAACTAACAATCTCGCACTTGCCAAGCAAGCACTTGTACCACTGAGCTATATCCCTGGCCCCAATATATAAAGATTTTATACAAACTGATATGTGTTACTATGAACCAATAGATTACAAGGTAAAGGTCATGAAAAAAAAAATTTATAAAAAGAAAAAACTAAACTGGTTTTAAATATAAATATATGAGAAAATAACAAAGATCATTAGTAATAAAAATATGAATTAAACAAGTGAAATTCTATTTTCATCTATTAAATTTAAAAAAGTCTAATATCTAGTGAGCTAGTGAGAACACTATTAATCTGGAAGTTACATTAGAGTGCTTTTAAATTGGTGGATACTTTTAACAAGTAAATTTGTGTGTGTGCGTGTGTGTGTCCTGTAATCACTATTTTATATCTGGGAATCTAATTTTTGGAAATAACATTAAATATGCTGATAGTATAACACTCATAGATGTTCACAATAGTATTGTAAGATGAAGAAACTAAAACAACTACATTTTCAATAATGAGTGCTTCCACTAGATGGACTATCATAAAGTCACTAAAATTATAAGACTTCTATTCTAATGTTAAATTGAAAGCACTATGATGTAAAAATCTATGTAAGATCTGTAAGACATACCAAACATAACTGAAAGACTGACTATACAATACACAATGGCTAGACCATAAATGATAAAGAACTCTGATCTACAATCTCTGCAATGACCATCCCAAGAAAACACACTACAGTCTCTGCAGGAACCAGTACAGGAAGTCAACCATAACCTTTGCAGCAATCAGCACAGAATAATCAGGAACTCAGTTCAGTGACTGCCAGATTCCCCAATCTGTGCAGCTTCCTTCTCAACAATACTTCCAGCTCAATACTAACGAAAGTATAATATGTTTCCCAAACTAATTACATAGGATTTCCCAACTTTACTTAGCTTACCTTCAATTTCCCATGCCAACAACTTCCAGAAAGTATGTATCTGAAGTCTGCCCTTTTTTCATTATAAAGATGTTCCACTGACCTATCTGCTTTTCATTTTCTGCTAAATACTACTGATAGTATTCCATTTCCTTGCTTTACTAAGCTCTGGACAAACAGATCTTTTCTCATTTGGATAGTCTTTGCTTATTTCTATCTAATGAAAAACTAAGTATAAAATAATACTGAAATATACCCCCAAAATCAATAATTTATTTCCTGTATCCGAAATATTTGAAGTACAGAAATTTATATTTTTTTCTTTACCATGCTATATTATCTGAAATAAGCAAGTCAGTGACTAATAGAAATACAATTTTTCAATAAAAATATTTGATGGACTAGTATTTAGCAATACAAAGAGAAAAATTACTGACATTGAACAACACAGGCAAAACGTCATACACCTATACATTCTGTATACTTTCTGATTCTATTTATATGAAGTCTAAGAACAAGCAAGACTAAGATATAGTGATTGAAGCAGAATTTAGCTGCCTCTTAAAAAGACAGAGGTGGGAAACTAGAAGGAGAAAGAAGAAATTTAAGAAAATTCATGAAATTCTTTATTTTATTTTGACTGATGGTTACACAGTCAAATATGCTGAAAGTACAATATTCACAGATTATCAAACTCACAGATCTACTGAATTGAGTACTAAAATCTGTAAAATTTATTTTATATAAGTTATACCTCAAATGTTTCCCTCTTTTTCTTTTTTTATTCTTATTTTTTTAAGTTATCCATTCTCAAATGTTTACCTATTAGCACCCTATGACCTCAATATGTATCTCTTGCTTCAAGTTTTTTAAATTTATAACGTTCCTCAGAAAACACATGCTTATTGTAAAAATGTTAAAGTTAAGTGAAGTTATAGTAAATGTATAACCTCACTTTTTATGAAGACAGAAGTTGGAGTATTAGTTGTCAGATAAGAATGATTTGAAGATAATTCTTTTATAGTTATACTAAACATATCAAGGTTAAACATTTTTAAGCCCTTTCAAAAGAAACTGGTGAATAAAACAGAAATTTTAACTGAAAAAGTCATTTTGTTATTTTAATAATTCCTATAAGAGTATTAGGACTTGTTAGGATAGTGAAATTGTTACAAAAGAAATGTTTCAAACACTTTCCAGAGTAAAGAAACCTCAGTCAAGAGAATACAAGTGGAAATTAATCTGGCCAATGGACAAAGAGAAAAATAACAAATACAGTATAAAACAACTCAAAAATAGTAGAAATAAAAGAAACAAGAAAAAAAAGTGTAGGAAGCAAAGGACTTGCTGTATTTTAAAAATTATAAAAGGAAGTTTCATAAAAACTCTAAAAATGAATTACAGCACACTGACAATATAAATTATTAACCAAAATGTTTTTCATACTGTGTTGCTTTGTAGGCATTCTTTAAAAATGATGGCCCAATTAAAAACTGTCTAGTACAGAGTTGTATGTAAAATAGGTTTTTAATGTCTACATAGTAAGTAAAATCACAAATTAAACTGGGTCGTATTGTGAAACACAAGAATAGTGAACATTACATCAACTATCAATGGAAATTTGGTTAGAGTGGAACTGGAAAAAGTAAAGGTTCAGTAATAAACTACCATAAGGGTAGAATAAGGAACTCTCTGCATTACATAATAGTAAACATATTTTACAGATTATTTATAAATGGAACTCAACAAGTTAAATTCCTTACTAGTATTCTGATCCTCTTACTCTTCTCAATTCAGTTCTTCAAGTCTATTTAGCCTATTAACCTGACTCTTGGATAAGTTATAACTTATAAGATATTTAAGTTAGAAATATAACAAACTTCAACCACTTCATTTTTAGCTTATTACTCTATAATTGTTTAAGTATTACAGAGAGCTCCTTCACAAATATCCTGTTCTTTTGTGAAGAGAACTGTGAAACTGAATATAATCTTATTCTCCCATAACTTTTTCATAAATAATAGTTAATAGCATTAAGTTCAACCTGAAGAAACTTACTTTTATTAATTTTATTACTCTTTCCTAACATTATCAGCAAAGTCGACCTCAGAGTAGTACCACAGAGGTACTACTGCTAATTAAGCCTAGCAATATTCTTTTATGAACAAATTAAAGGGTATTAGTACATCTTAAAAACAACCTTTAAAATTCAATGTATCACAACTTGCTATCTTGAAATACACTGAACAACCTACCCACTTCCTTAAGAATTGCCTTCCAATTCATAGTGTAGTCAAGCATGGTTTGTTTTCATTAACATATACAATAGCACAGGCTGATTTCATTTTTTTAAAAAGCCCTATGTCCAAGATAGCTTTATGCTAAGTACAAATGCAACACGAGCTTTCCTTGGATCCCAGTCTAATTACAAAACAATAATATTGGACAGGTAAGGAAATTTAAGCATTAACTTCATATTAAATTATATAAAGGAATTCTGTTAATTTTTTAGATATAATGGTATTTGAGATTATATTATTTTAAAAAGATGGAGGTAATTGTCTGACGTCTGTGGTTTATAAAAGCAGAAGGGTAACATGTCTGATATCTGCATTAAAATAATGAAATGACAAAAGTAGTAAATACACAATAAATATGAGCAAGATTTACCAAAGTTGATAACTGCCAAAGCCAGGGATCCCTTATACTATTGCCTCTGGTTAAGTTTTTTCATAAAAAAGAATAGGTGAGGGAGAAAAGCATTTTTGTTATAAACTGAGTAACAGCCCCTCCACAAAAAACATAAATATGTTTGGTTTATGGCAAAAGGGAATTAAGACTGCAGATAAAATGAAAGTTTCTAATCACTGCAATGGATATATTAATCTGGATTATATCATGGTTGGCCCAGTAGACTCATAAGCATCATTAAACGTGGAAGAAGGAGGCAGGAAAGCCAGTGTCATACTGATGACATCTGAAAAATATCAACTTTGAAGATAGAAGATGGCCACAAGCCAACAAACTGTGAACAGATTTCCGAGAGCTGGAAAAAATAAAACGAATTCTCTCCTAAGCCTTCAGAAAAGAATACAGTGCTATCAACACCTTGATTTTAATCAAGAGACATTTGTTTCATACTTCTGACCTCCAGATCTATAAGATAATAAATTTATACCATTAAGTTTTGGGCAACTGTTCTGTTAAAGAAGCAACAGACAATTAATAAACAATATTCTAATAAAATAAGAGTTTTATTTACTTGAAAATAAATAAAGTGAAGATTTTACTATTATCTAAATGAAATATGAGTTCTCATCAAGTAAAAAAAAAAATTCCAAATAAGATACCCTACTTCTCTAAAAGGAAATCTTACCTCTAGTTCCCCACACTAACCTACCCTTTCTGGTCATATCAATTGCACTTTTTGGCTTAAATGCATTTACTACCCTTACGATGTATCAAGATAACATCAGAATATATCATCTCTGATACTTTCTGGCCACTTTTCACTTATATAAAATCAAATCCTTCTATACCTACTATTAAAGTCACTGAGTCTACCAATGAGAAAACTCTATTACAGTGTGACTTTAATTCTATCCATCACTTTACTTAAAATATATTACCTTTATCAAATTCTTCTTGGTCTAATTCAGTTATCTCTGACAGTTCTGTGTTGTTTTTACCTTCACCAACCTCTCTGCAAAGTTGAGAATGGCTGAATTTCTCCATGTCTATAAAGAAGGATTCAGACCATCTGACTGTACCCTTGAATGTTCCTATCATTCTTAATTTTCCTGTGGCTCCTGTGCTAACTTTATATTCTCCACCATTTTAGATGTTTACCCACTATATGCATTTCTTTCATTCTCAATTCCTCAATTTACTGTGGTATTAATGATTTATGAAGTTTTTGTTTTTCATTTTGCAGACTTACAGACAGTTCTTAGTCAATTTATAATCAACAAATTTGACAGAATATCTTCTACTTGATTCCACTACTAGATATAGTGAAAGTTACAGTTTTTAATATAGTAAATAAATTGTTTTATAGAACCATTACGTTAGTTCAACACAATTGCCCTAGAATTAAAAAAATGAATTACTGAATTTTACTCTGAATTGTCACAGGCACATCTTCAAGTAAAGAAAAACAACTGTAAAAATGCAATAAACTTCAAGATTAGGAATTTCATTTAATAATCCTATAAGATAGTTGGAAAACATAAGATTTTTAAAGTATTTCAGCACTGTTAGCTCTTTAGAAATTCCACACTGAGATCACGATCACAATTTTTTTTTTTTTTTTTTTTTTTTTTTTGGTACTGGGGATCGAACTCATGACCCTGCACTTGCCAGGCAGGAAAGGTCATATGTGTACTTCACAATTACCTCAACAATATGGGCATTTAAATGCACACATATACTGAATTTAAAGCATGTTACAGTAAACTGATGCATTAATTTTTTTTCTGTGTTCTTGAACTTCTTATAGATACATCAATTATGAGGCTGTACCTTAACCCCTTTGTTTTATAAAGTCTAACAAATACCCCTCTATCTATCTATATATAACAAAAATCAAATATAAAATTTTTCCTGGCTGGTTGTACAACTTATTATTATACATCATAAAACCAATACTCTATGCCAATGAAGTACAACATCTATTTGTTTTAATAGGTGTTATTTCATGGGGTTTCAAATTAAGACTTTGTTTTGTAGAGCACCACTGCTCCAATACAGAATTTTTAGCAGAGAAATGATAAAGTCAACACTATATTTCAGAAGTAATATTATTACATCAAAATAAAATAGGTAAGACAAAAAATAAGAAAATCAGTCAGAAAGTGAAGACCAAACAAGAAAATACGGTGGAATGAACAATTACCATGGATTGAAAAAGGAGAGCACATTTCTGAAATACTAGGGAAATAAAATAGAAGTTGATGACTCATTAGACAGTAGGAAGGACAATGGCTTTCAAAAGAACACAGTATAAATATACAGTACTTTAATATTAGCCATGTTGAAAGGTACAAATGTCCAGACTCCTTAATACTAACTCCTTACTGCTCATGATAGAATATTTTATCCACATGTAATCAGTGTGTCTAAATGAATTCCTTTTTACAATAACAGTTCTAATTTTGGGATTTCCTTAACCCATTTTTATATATTATAGACCAGGTAACCTGTTACAATCATATAACCACTTTTTTAAATTATCTACATTCTTCTTCAAATTCCATAGTATTTTTTTCCATTTAGACTTCAATACTATTAATGTTATCCCTGTAACTTATTTGAAATTCATTACTTAATATAATAGTCTATAACATTACATTATAATGTTTATATGTATTCTACTATAAACAATACAATTTTTAAACTTTTGACAATAACACAAATATACATTTTATGTGTAGTCTTCACTATATTATCTTCTCTAGCTTCCAATAAACCTCTTTCTTTCAGATAAGGAAAGCAGAAATATTTATTCCCAAACTACTGTAGCAAAAATCTTATCTGGAGGGAGAAAGAAAATAAATGTTTTGCCCAAGACAATTTGGTTGGCAAATGGTAAAGCTTTAAACAAAAAACAAATTTTGTTATTCCTATTTATTTCTTGTTAGTGCTCATTCTATGTTGCCATGCTACCAAAGTAGTATATATTTAACTCCTGACAGGTTTCATGACCATCTCTTTTCTGAATAAATAGCTAGATAGCTATATATTTCGTTTTCTTTTACATTCACACAATTTCCTGAAACTTTTTATTTTGAAGCTTTCAATACCAGCTTTATAACTTCAGCCACCTAATACCAGTCTGCTTTTCAACTTACCCTTCCTATACCAATTTTATCTCTAGTACAATTCTTCAGCATCACTATGGCATCCATGAATTCAGAAAATATAGAAAAGAAATTTTTTCAAAATCTAAGATTTAGAAATAGCAACATGTCAAAGACTAAAAAATCAGGATATAATTCTCTGCCCAAAAGTCCAAATTTGGACTCTAAGACACATATTTGTCTCATGACCATTATTAAGTTCTTTCCTAATTTAACAGAATATCTGTTTGTCATACTGAGAGAAAAATCACTATTGTGTACAAATTTCACAAGATAGGTTAAAACTAAATCTGTTTATTTAATCTAATTCTAAATAAACTTGGCTTTTAAGTAAACTAATAATTATATATTTAATATTTTTCTTATCCCATTCTACATTTGTGGACTATCCAAAAATATTTTTAATTTTTTAAAAAAATTTGTTGAAGTATCAAAATATTTGGTACTAAATTTATGTGGTTTCAAAAGTTTACTATTATTTCTTATGTATTCAAACATTTATAAAACAATACTCATTTGCATAAACCATGTCAAAAGCGCATTTGGAGGAAACTAAAAAAGTGACAGTAAGGATAGCCACATCATAAAGTGATACTATATATATTAACATAAGTGTTTTGTAAATTCTCATCTTTGCCTCCTGTCAGAAATTTTTTTTCATTAGAAGTTTGACATCAAAAAAAAAAAGTTCAACATCAAAGAATAATTACCTAAAATGCTTTCTCAGTAAATTATAATACTGGCCATTTTCAAGTGCTTACAAATATTACACGTTCCATACGTATTAAGCCCATAGCATATATTTTCTGTTTGTTTATATACTTATGAAGAGATGAAAAACTCACAGATAATTTTATGTTCTGAATTTTTAAGTCAGTGTCATTAGACTTTTTGAAATAAATATATTTATTTTGCTACAGTCTATTTAATTCTGGCAACATATTAATAGTTCTATTTATTTTATACTGGACAGTGAAATACAAAGACAATCAGCATGTCTGAATGACAACACAGGAAACCAAATGATTATTTTCTCCTTTAGTTTACTGCTTATATAAAATATTACATTTCATCCAGTATTGGGTTTTAACATTATCTTACAAGTTCTACTTTTTATTTTATGCTTATTTCTTCCCTATCATCACTAAGTTGATGACAAAGTTGATGCCTGAAATACCTTTATTAACTCAAATTGACCAATCTGCAGAATTCTTTGCAACACTGCCTTTGATGCTGACATCTCAACAATTCTTAGTGTGATGTTTTATTTTCTTGTTTCTCCACAGAATTATAATAAATAAATAATAGGCCTCAAGCAATGCAAATTTTACCTTTACCTTACAAATCTGGAAATATTCTGAAGTCAGGGTTTCCTGAATTTCCTCTCTCAGAACTCCAGCCGTCCCTCCTGGATGCAAGGGACCACTTCCAGCCCCACTGCTGTTACTGCCACTGCTGCTGCCACTGCCAGGGGAGGAGGCAGTTAAACCATCCAAAACTTTTCGGAAATTAAACTTCTTCATTTTAACGACTGTTGAGAAATTCAAAGGAAAAGAGAAAGTGTTGACTTACTACATAGAATTATACCAGGTAAAATCATTTATTTTTCCATATTCAAGGCAGTAATAGCCAGTCCCATTTTATGAGCATTGGCTAAAAACTGGGAAAGAAGAAAGGCCTCGTTTTGTCAAATTTTAATTCTAAAATACATATCTTCATAAAATAAATAAAGACATTCGAGAGCAACTGTATTCCCTCTTCATACATCAGATTTTTAAGGGCTTTATCCCCAGCTGTAGCTACGCTTTGACAGCACTGGGTGAAAATAAAAGGCAGTGTCATCCTCGTCATTAGTATTATATCATCATTATTATACAATCAAACCAGAATTCAAAAGAACAAGACCTTCTGTGTCTATCTTAAAGGTGGGATTTCTTTCTAAAGGCTCAGCTAAAATAATTTTTATTTCCAGAAAAAACGTTGTTGGGGGGGTGCTGCAATTTACCCTGCCACCATCTTCCCGGCGGCCCTCCCACCCCCCACCCCCCTGTCATATTCAACCCTGCCTTTTTTCTCAGTAAGAAATTTGGGAGGCAAAGATGCCTTTTATTCTACTCCCCATTCCCAACAGTCGGGAGCCCAAAACATCTGCAGCTGACCCGCACCACAGCCGACGGGAAGGACGAGCGACGACGACGGCCGCCTCCACTCGTCCCGGTCCCCTCGTCCCGGTCCCCTCCCGCCCGTGCCTCTAGACCCCCACCCTACCCCACTTCCACCCCCGCCAACCACCCGCTCGCAGCCGCCGCGGCGTCCGCCCGCCCCGGCGCTCTCCGCAGCACGGCAGCGGCCCTCAGGGGACGCGAGGCGGCGGCGGTGGCGACTGTGGTGCAAGTCCCGCCTTAGCCGACCAGGCGCGCGGAGTCAGGCTCCCGCCGTCGCTCCCAGGGGCCCAGCACCCAGCGCGCGAGCACAACAAACACCCTCACCAGAGCGCCGCACACCGGGCGGAGCGCACACACACGCGCGCACGCGGGCCCCTACAGACCCCTGCGCGGGCGCTCACACGCATGCAAGCAGGTGTGAGAGAACCGCGGCTGGACGGCTACCGCGGCGTCCCAGACGAGTATCTACCGATCGGACTTTAGGCACCTTCCTCAGACGCTGCTAGCCGCCTGCCAGCCCGGGAACAGAAGGTCGCGAGGGCGGCTGGCTGACAGGCGTGGGTCCGGCCGGCTAGGGCAGCTTCGCCCGGGTCTCTGGTCTCGACGCCGGACGCTCTCCGAGGTCCTAACCGAGCAGGCAGCTCCGCGACAGGCTCCGCCCCCCGCCGCGGGAGGCAGGCCCCGCCCCCGGACCTCGAGATCCCGCCCTCGCCTCCTGAGGGGGCGTTCTAGGGGGGCGGGGCTCTCAGCAACGTCGAAGGGCGGAAGCCTCCTCCCCGCCAATCCTTGGTCCCAAGGCGCGGTAGGAATTTGACGATAGGTTGGAGCAAAAGCCAAAGAAAGGGGGAGGGGAGAATTTAGAAACGCAGGTGTTTGATTGAAGCCGGTATTGGCCAGTACACTCCGGCGCCATGCTTTAGGGGCTGTAATTGGCGCTACCTGTTGAAGGACGCGAGTGGGAATCAATAGAATGCCTGGAAGCTTGAGAACTTGGGCGCCTGGAGTGGAGAATGCAGGAAGGTTACCTTAGGTCTCGCTTCTGATGATGTTGTGAAGAGGACACGTGTTTTGCAGCTTTTTACCTCTGTGAGCCCCTTCCTACTGGCCAGGTGCATCCATTGGGCGGCTTCACTTCCTTGCCACCTGCGCTCAACTTACATTTGTAATTAACCCCTGCTTAACTGTTACCTAGTAATAGCTTGAGAGTTGTCTCTATCAGAATGTATTGTATTTCAGTACAGTTTTAGAATACACCGTATAGCCCTCCAGTTTTTAAGGGATTACTCACTGTGTTCACTATAAGAAGTAGAATTATTCCTTCCCCTTCATCTTCACTTATTTAGAGATGTTTAATTTTTAAAAAAAAAATTTCATTTAGTAAAATGTGTCAAGAATAAGACTATATTTTAACCTTTTTCCCTGGGCCAATAATCATTTTGGATGATACACTATTCAGTGCAGCAAAACGAAACACTGCATCAGAATGGCAAAATGTGGTTTTGAGATTTGACTTGCTATTGAACTTAGGAAAATTTGGACCTAGCTCTGTTCCTCTGAAAATGAAGGGCAGCTCAGGGGGCATTGCTAACTATAGACTTCAGATTGAACAAAACAGAGCTCATTTGTAATTATCTTAAATGCTTATTGCCTTACATTTTACAGATCTAAGGATTCTTTCTGGTCCCTCTGCCCTCTCCCCCCCCCCTTCACTCCCTCCCCCTTTCGCTCCCCCTCTTCTTTTCTCCCAGTCCCTCTCCTTCTCCCTCTCTCTCTCTTTTTCTCCCTCCCTCCACTCTTCTCCCTTTTCTCCCTCCTCCTCCTCTTTCTCCCACTCTCCTTTCTTCTCTGTGTCTCACCTCTCTCTCCCACTACCAGAGATGGTGAGAGGGAGGAGGAGAGAGACTTGAAAGAGAAAAGACTTGCTCAAGTACATCGCAAGGAAAGGAAATGATGGAATGGAACAAAGCTTGGTTTTTGGAGACTTGATTTAATGTTTAAGCTCTCATTTTGAAATTTTCAATACTTAATGTTCACTTTATCCTTTTTCTGACACTACACAGCTAGATAATAGGCTGTGTAGTGTTTAGCAGCACCTAGCACATTTCACTGGTTTTCTGCAGCTGGTTTATTTATGATTGTTAAAGATTTATGAAATAGTACCCAATTATATCAAGTTTGAGATGAATAAAAATATAAGTAGAAATGAATACCATGTCTAATGTAAACTACATCTTGATAGAATTCTTTATATCTTTGTCTTTATTCTCTTTTCTCATCTTTTTCCTTCTTCCTGCTTCATTGCTCACTTCCAAATATGGATGCCAATTAAGACTAAAGAGTTCGGTTCCCTCTCTTTATGTCTGGCTTTTCTTTTTAAAAGGAAAAAAGAGGGGTTTGTTCTAAGTCTTGGTGGACTGGACATTGTCTAGCATAATGGTTTTAATGTCCTCCTTCCCTTCATCAGTAAGTCTCCTGAAACTCCTTAATTCTCAAATGAAAATAAGCCTATAAAGAGTGGTGGTCTGGTCCTTTGGTGAAAGCAAAGAAAAAGACATCCCAGTTCAGAAAAATGAGATATGTTTATGAGCAAAATTTCTTAAGCTACCCATCACTATCACTCATACTATTAAAAAGTAAGTGGTGGTTTTTATTCTAAAACTTGAAGGAGAGCTGAAAAAAAAAAAGTACACAAAAAAGATTGCCAAAGATTAGGACTATGGAGAGAATTCAACTTGAATTATGATGTAATACTGTAGATTTCCCTTAAAATAGGTGTGAGTAGAAGAGAAAAACATATTGGAATATGTTTCCAAAAAATTAGAAGCCTTAAAAATAAAATATAATTAGAATTTTTAGAATATGGATGCTTCGGCACCATGTTAAATGTTTCTGCAAGTGGATAGCATAATGTTTTACACATACTAATTGTCCAGGAAATATTAATTCAAATAAATGAAACTCGGTAAAAACTTAACACAATGGAAGTCACTGAGAGAGAGAGAGATCCTATGGATAGAAAATATTGTGATGCCAGTTCACAGACTGTAAGCCAAAGATTGAAATGAGGAAGAAGTGCAATACATTGTGTATGTAGGTGGACAGTACAAACACTTGTATTATAAAACTCTTACTAGGTGAGAGAATCATAATGAATTCTTTGTAGAAGCAAATTCCATTCCAATTTAGTTAAAACATTTATAAATTATGTATGGAAGGAATGAGACCATACTATAAAATATATCTTATAAAAAATGTGGAAGACATTGGAGTTGGGTAAGGTAATAATAATGAATAATAAATCATTTTAATCATTCTATTGCAACTCTGAAGAATGGCTCATGGAAAGAAATTACCTAGGAATAGTTTGGATATAAGCCATGATTTCTTCCTAAAATAAAAATATAAAGACTTGCAAGAAAGCAAAATAGTTTGGTCACTGCAGCAAAATCATAAAATCATTTTAAAAGCTCTAATGCATTACAAAGATTTCTATGATATATGTTGAAAATACAACTCACTGCAAGTGCTTATGATCTTGGATTGAAGTAGACTGTGAAGCTGATACAAGCCACTTTTCCATGCAACCCTCTGCAAAACTCGAATAATTGTAGAAAATACGTGCCTGTGTGGCACTTCACACAGAAAAGAAAATTTGCCAGATTGGCTAGATTTAGAGAAAACTAAGCCAAATTGATAAAATGAACATAAATTGTCCACTATATATAAAGTTCTAACAATTATTTAACATCTGTATGCCAAACACTGGAGTACTCTGAACTTTATATACATCTCTTTTAATTTGAAATAGATATCACCCCATTTTACAGATGAGGAAATTTGAAGCTCAAAAATCCTTAAGAAATATATATGCCAGGTTATTTTTGAGGAAAATCCAGTCTTCAAATCTGAAGCTAACTTCTAAGGTCATACTCTTTAATCACTTCCCTATTACCAAGTAGAAGAATAAGTAGCAACTATAATAGACAAAAAGAGGGGGAAGGGGAAGCTTTTTCTAAAAGAGTGTCAAATATGTATTAGTTTTCCAGGATTATTATAATAAAATTGCAGAGTCTGGGTGGCTTAAACAATAAAAGCTTCTCAAACAGTTTTGGAAGCTTGAAGTCCAAGATCAAGATGTCAGTGGATTTGGTTTCTTCTGAGGCCTCTCAGTGACTTACAAGTGGTCAGTTATCCTCTTTCTGTGGCTTTGCATGATCTTTTCTCTGTAGGCCACATCCCTGCAGTCTCTAGATTTCTAACATTCTTCATCTTATAAGAAAATCCATCAGATTGCATCAGAACCTGCCCTAATGGCTTTAACTTTATCACCTCTTGAAAGGTTCCAAATACAATCATTGACCGAGGTACTAAATCATGATAGTTAACTGTGTCAAGTTGAGTAAGAAACACCCAACTAGATTGGCTCAGCATAGTTTTCAGTGTGGAAGACCAGCCCTAGAGACAGCTGTCAACAGAATGGGATAAAAGGGAAATGAAGAAGGAAGGCTTGCTTCTGTTCCTTCAAAGGAGCTCCAGTCTTCACCTTCATCTTGAACAGCATCTCCTGGCTTCCAGTGCAGACCCTTTGAACTCCCATTGAACATTACACTGAGCTCCAGGCCTTTGACTGGATTCTTTTAATCTGTAGCACCCAGATGGTCCTTTCGCGCTCTTCCACATCTGGCTCTGTGGGTGCCCATTGTAAGCCAATCTTCTAAATTCTTGTATATGTGTATATATTGCATTAAATTTGTTTCTCTAGTTAGCACAGATCAATACATAAGTGTTAGGGATTCAGCATATGAATTTTTCCCATAAAAATATCGTCAGAGTTGGCACCATATGTGGGCCACAAGGAAAACAAGAAATCAGCCACTTCCTATGAGTTGGCACTATTCATAGGCCATGGGGAGGAGAACAAGAAGCCAGCTGTTTTCTGTGAGACGATGCCATGTGCAGGATGTGGGTAGAGGAACCAGATGCCAGCCCCTTCCAGCTCATAGGCTGAGAGACAAGAAGAGTCAAACCCTCCCCAACTCCCATAAGTGACCAGCTGATCCAAAGAAACACAGGCTGAGATGATAGCTGTTGAAGTAAAATAAACTTAATGCTTGTAGTGTTTAGTGTTTCACTACTTTGCAGGTTGAAAGCCAGTAGTCTGATCATCTATTTAGAGTATAAAAATATGCAATATAGCAACTATGAGGGATCTTCTTTTGAAGGTAGTAGCCATTGTTAATTCTCTATTATCTTGTTTTAAAGCCCTGTTTCATTTTCACTGTTTTGTTTGGTTTGGCTTTATTCTGTTTGTCTTATTTGATTTTATTATATCTCATGGTGTGGGCAGCTATTTCAAAGATAACAAGTATATTAAGGTAGCCATTTTGGATTTACTATTGTCTTGATCTGAAGTTCTATATTGTGTTCACTGTTTTGTTTTTATTGGTTCTATTTTGTTCTGTTTTATTTGATTTAACTATGTTTGATGGTATGGGTAGTTATTTTGAAGACAACAAGAGGCATTATGGTAGCCATTGTTGATTTCCTATTGTCTTGTTTTGTTTTATTTTGATTGGCTTTATCTGTTATATTCTGCTTGGTTTATATACTCATATGATTAGGTCAGTTTTGCATATCTATGTCAGGTAATCTAAGCAAATGTTTTCAAGATAACAATATGCAATATTATAATCATTGTTAAATTCCCATCATCTTGTTTTGAAAGCCTATATTGTTATTGTTTGAGGATTTTATTGTTCTTGTAGTTGTTGTTTGTCTGTCTCTTGTTTTTTGTTTTTCTTTTCTTTTTTTTCTTTTCTTTTTAAAATAAAAAAGTTTTTAAATCATCAAACTCAACACTTTTTGAAGAGAGCCACCTAGGAGATAGAGCTGTATTTAAAAATTTAAAATTATTTTCTCATTGAATTCTCACAGTGATCATATATGGTAACTAAAAATCACTCTATTTTAAAGATGACAAACTGAACCAAAGAACTACCTAATAAACTCACTATCTAATAGATTTTGAAACAGGAATTTGGACTCACATAATTTTATCCCAAAGTACATGTTTAAGTTTGGTAATTCTCTTTAGAGAAACCACACACACACACACACACACACACACATACAAAAGTCCCACAATGTAGGTATTTGATATTAGAAAAGTTAATTATGGCCAAATTCAAGCATTAGGATAAAACAGAAAAAGAAGTAATATCTGATCAGAAGTTCAGGTGCTAGAAGTAAAAATGGTATCTGGGAACTAGGAGTCAGTGAGTCCCAAAGTAAAGGACTTTGAGCAAGATAAACTAAAAGAAGGATCTTACTTTCTTAGATCTTAGTATAATTAGAAGTATATTAAAGTCACAAAGGGGTGACCAGTAAAACAGAAAAAAACAGTTATTGAATAACTAATTAGATCTGACAAAGCAATACTAATTTACTCAGAGAGGCTGAAAGTATCAGAACAATTGGAGAAAATATAGATGGAGGGAGAGTGATGGCAGGAGATTCACCATAAAGCCAGACTGGCATTTGTTTACATTAATGTGTGCCATTTTCAATCTTCTCATTGTGAGATACTTGGTCCTGGATTGAGCAGCCTAATTTATTACCCACTTCTGACTATGCAGATGAATTATAGCATTATCTTTATTGGCCATTTTAGAAGTTAGAACTTCATTAAGAAATCACAGCTAGAAAACCAAGTTCCACTTATATTTGTTCCTTGAAAAATTTTTCAAGAGCATTAGAAAATTATTTTTCCTTTGTAAATCTTCATCTGACTTTACTATACCTCCTTCAGTAGGGGTGTTAGTTGATAACTGCTCACTTTCCATTATAAAGCAGGAAATAGCAACCAGCACTAAAATCCCTCATTCAACTTAGTCCAAGCCCACAAAGGGAAAAACCACAGGGTTAATTAAATTGTGTCATAGCTCTCATGGGTTTCAGATAAACAGACAGAGGTCATTAGGTTATAAACAAAACATACAAAGTATGGCTCAGCATACAATCAATAACAGAATTGCAAACTCATACCTTCTATGACAAAACTCAAATATTTGCTATTGAACATGTAATTAAAGTCAATTCTTGGTGTATATTCTAAAATAGATTTTTTATGTACTCATCCATCACATTTTAATGTGTTAAAGGAAAAGAAAATAGTGTTAGGACAGACCTAAGTTTAGGCACAGTCGTACTAACAAGTGCCTTGAGCTTCTAAGCCTCAATTTTCCCTTGTGTACAGGAACAGATATAGACTATTATAAGAAACATAAGAAATTAAGTAAAAGTGATTTGTAGAATGCAAACCACTTATAAACATATTGCTTACTTTCATTATTCTTTTACTTTTCTGAAATAGTGACTAAGAACTGACTTTAGATTTGAATTTATTTTCTAGTTTTTATTAATATAAAAGTCTATTGAACCTGGTGACTGATTGACTGTAGCTGAAAGAGAGCAGAAAGGTTTGAAATAGATGACCTTTCAGGCTCTTTCCATTCCAAAATTCTGTCTTTCTATGATTTGTTTACTCAAGGTTCATCACATTCTTTCCCTAAACAATACAAAGTCTCACTGAAAAGGTAATTAAAAGGGTACTGATACAGGCAGTTGCCAATACAGATGAACTGTAGTCTGTCATAGGCAAGAAACACAAGAATCTTCACAAGTATCCTTCTGCTAATTGGAGAACCCTGGAAATCACATTTTATTAATATTTTCATATGTGTATCTATTAATGTAAATTGTGTTTATTATAGAAAGTTTAGCAAATTTAGACATTTATTTTTAGTTTTTTTCAAAACCTTTTTTAAAAAGTTAGAAGTGTCCAGCATAAGCTGTTTCATTTCTAGTTGTGACTGGTTTTTTGTTGTATTTTCCATTGCATTAAATATTCTTTAGACACATCCATTTTGAACATCAATATCATATTCAATTATATGGATCACATTTCACAATTTAGCTAATCATTTCCTTACTCTTGACATTTATCTCTAACTTCATATTATTATAAATAAAATGAGAATACTTTTATACTAAATACTAAATGTACTAAATATTTTATACTAATTATTTGATAGTTTCAGGAGATATTATATCAAAATAATATGTCTTCATATTTAATTCTAAATTTTAGTTTTTAAAAGTTTCATGAATGTATACTCTGTCAGCGGTTCATCCCTGAAATCAAATACCTGACATATACAAATTAAAGGAGGCAGGGTTTATTTGAGCTTATGGTTTCAGACGTTTCACTCCATGATCAGCCAGGCTGCAAGACAGCAATATCATAGTAAAAAGGAATGGTGGAGTAAAGTTGCTTACTTCATGGCAACTGGGAACAAAGCGTTGGAACAGAGCTGGAGAGAAAGAAACCTGCGACCAGATGCAGTAGCAGGGTCGCGCCTCCATGTTGCTCACAGACTTGCTCAGAAGCCTGCTTCACTACTCCCCTGGGCAGCTCGGCCAGGCTTCACTGCTGCATACACCCTCGTTAAGAATGTAGGTCTCTGTGGAGAACTGATGCTATAATAAATCTTTGTAAAGTGAAATTCATGCCATTTGCATTGACTTTTTTTATTTAGCTGTCAAAATTCAGAGAGAATTTTAAAATGGTAAATTAGTAAGCATAATCAATTAACTAGAACAGATAAGTATGACAAAGGAAAACATGACTGCTTGTGGCTTCAGTTTAGAGAAAGAAACTATAACGATTTTCATAAACTTTTAGGTCAGAAAGAAAATCCATTTCTTCGATTTCTAAGTTTGAAAAGTGATAGCAAACCAATTTTCTCAACAAATAAAAATTATGATTGTGTTGTATTTATTGCTATTTCAGGACCTCAACAAATGCCACTTTTTTTTTTTTAAACAATGCTGTTTTTAAATTTGGGTGGCAAAACCTATAGGAAACAAGGATATAAATGTATGTTTTTTACTGATGGTATAGCTTAGCTGCACAGTGCCTGCCTCGCAAGCTCTAGGGCCTGAGTTTGATTCCTCGTATCCAAAAAAAAAAAGTGTGTTTTTCAGAACTCTGTTTTTACTTTTGTGAAATAGTTAATAGGAGTTGACCTGAGTCTGCCCCTTCTGCAGCATGTAACACTGAGAAAGTTGATTAACTCCTGTGGGCTTCAGTTTTCTTTCCTACAAAAGGACTCTAAAATCACCAAACCCAGTATTGTGAAGGTTGAGAGAATTAATGTTAGCCAGGTGCATGGGAAACCCTCCATAAATACTTGCTACTATTATTTTTTTGCACCAAAAGTCTCCTATGAATACTGGTGATTGTTACAGAATCAAAAAAAAAATAGTTAACTGAATCCCACAAAACAATATGAAAACTAGTAAAATGCGATTAGGATTTGTAGCTTGGAAAGCTGGATATATATAGTTTACTAATTATCTAGTCATCTAGAAGAAAAATCTGCATAAAAATTATAAGTTTGACTGGGTTCAGTTGGGGACATCCAGAATGAAAAAACAGAAAATACACAATTAGGGCTTGGAATTTAGCTCAGGGGCATAAGCGCCTGCCTTGTAAGTACATGGTCGTGAGTTCAATTCCCGGTACCGATAAAATAATAATAATAATAATAATAATAATAATAAACGATTAACTCAGTCATGTTGTGTACTCATTAATGAGTGCTATGGCCTTAAATCAGATCTTTATGAGATCTTGCTGGCAAACAAGGACAAAGGGAAAGTATCTATATATTAGAGATAGTTTCGAATGTGTTTGGAAATTTGCAGTATGAAAATATTCTTTCAAACAGAAGAAAATATATAAACAATCTCTCTATTCAAACTCCAGGATTAAAGAGAGTTATGACAGTTGTTAGTTTTCTTGTTCTTTTTTCTTCCTAATTAACAGCTTTCAGAGATTGGAATGATTATTGATATCCATTGACTTTGCAAAACATTTTCAGATAATCCACATGAATTATTCAGAGACTTGGCAAATCTTCTGAAGGAAAAAATGGAAATAATAAACAATTCTTAAGTAAGTTGGGTTCTCCACACAATGTATGAGAGAAATAATACACTATCATTTTAACAATGACAGTATAATTATTGTATTAATGAATATGTATACTGGCTGCATTCTTTATTTTTCTTCATATTCTTGTTTCTATGACTTACTCTCCTAGTTATCTTGCTTTTTAGCTACTTATTTGTAGATTTTCTTCCCCTCCACATATAATGAACTACCTCAAGGTTTTGTTATAAATCCTCTTTCTTCACACTCTACATTCTAATTCCCAATTCCTCTGGCCTGCTTAGTCCCATGGCTTTAAGTGCTGTCTACAGACTAATGGTCTGCAAACTGCTCACTCTCAGATCTCTTTCTGAGCTCCAGATCCACCATAGTCACTTTTCTAGTTGATATTTCCATTTCTATGTAGTTATAGTTTATATCTGTGTCCCCCCAAGACTTGTGTACTCTTGGGTGGGGCTTTGAGGAAGTGATTGGATCACAGGTGCATGACATTTTCAACAGATTAGTTCACTGTTGAGTTTATAGCTAAATGTAACCAGAGGTGAAGGCTGGTCAGAAAAACTGGGTCACTCGTGGGCATGGTCTGCAGGTCACTCTCTCTGCTTCCTGACCACAGTTCTATAAACAAGCCTCCTATGTGATGCCCTTTGTCATGCCTCTCTGCCTTAGAACCACCTAACTGTGACCTGGAACCTCTACAGACTGTGAGCTAAAATAAATCTCTTCTTAAAGCTGTGGGAGTTAGGTAACTATATCACCAAGACAAAGAAAGTAACTAAAATGGATGTATTTCAGAAATCTCAAAAGATGTGCCCCAAACTGAATAATTCCTATTCCCCATTTCAACAGAAGTATGTTAATTAACTAAATTGCCTCTACTAGAGTTCCGGAAATTAGTCTTCATCCTTTCCCTTCCCTCACTTTGTGACTGACAATGTATAATTAGATCCCGTATTTTGTCAATTCTGCCATATTACACTTTAGATGTTGTTGGACACAAAAGAGCACATTTGCTCCTGATAGCTAATAGATTAAGCCACTAAAAAAGGGGGCTACTTGTAGAGTATTGAGTTTGAAAGGCAGTTAATACATTATGTAATATTTGAATCAAATGATGACTTTGAAATATTGTCTTTTACTAACAAATCTTACTTTCCACCTTCTTCCTACCTTCTTCAATTTAATCACATTTTCCTACTTCTATAAAACTTCATATATGTATATCTTTATCAGTCTGGTAATTAAAAATTCATAGGAAGTTTTCACCATCTCTACATACAAAATTGTGAATATTTGTCCTGATTTTCTAAGCTATAATTTAATTTTGATGCAAAAATATTCCAAAAAATGGTGTATACAGTTAAAAGTGAGCATTAGATTTTTTTTCATTCTACAATGCTAATGTAAAGATTCAATAAAGGAAAGATTTCCTTCCTTTTGCCACACCAGAATGAATGCTTTATTGAGTGGGAAGGAAGAATTGGAAAAGCACTACCCAGAAATGTTATAATAATAAGGCTTTATTTAGATTCAGAAGAATAATTAGCAATTTCCTCAACATATTATTTTTTCAAATCATTTAAATTTCTTTTTTTAAAAGATTATAAAAATTAACTGCTCTAGGGTTTGCATGATGTTTTGATTTTTACACAAAAGTGAACAGAAGCCCAGTATTCTTTTCACTTTGGCTTTTACATTTTTTTAATATGCTAACAACCAAGCTTGCCTCCTGGGTGTAAGGAGAGCTTCTAGCTATAAAAGTCAATCAATCAGGAAGGGCATTTGTGGGTAGGAATTGTGATAAAATTGTCAGTTTGACCTTGAAAAAGAAAAATAATTGAGGCTGGTAGAAATGAGCACTTATTTCCCATATACTGCAGTCTCTTTCAGATTTTTAATTTGGTTTAAATTTCTGTCCCTTACCACCAACTCATGCACATTCATATGCCCTCATAGCTGGTTAAGATGCCTCTTCTAGTGGGCTAACACATCACTTTGATTCGATGCTGTGGATAATGTAATCTAATAAAACTGTGTCATGTGCCCTGAAAAGCACTCAGGATAAAAGAGTAGTTCACCCACCCAAAAAGGCAGAAACTAGGCATATAGTGACATTAGCAAAATCATCCTGATTTATATAGCTCAGAGGAATTTGTGTCCTTGTCTGTATTTCTTTGATTTTGTATATGTGTACTGAGGTGAATAGGCACAACATGATAGAATCTCAAGGTTGGCAAAGATAAAGGGGTCATCCACTTCAATCAGTTGTTTAATGTTTAAATCATCTCAACAACATCTGCTCTCTATGTTCATCTACCATATAGTTGAAACACTACCCCCTGCCCTTATCTATCCCCATAATAGAAAAAAAGGGAGAAATATCTCTAGAGAAGTAGATTTCAACCTTGGATAACAAACAGAACAACAGTGGAAGCTTCAAAAATGTCTCCACGCTGAGCTCACAATTCACATCAACTAAATCAGAATCTCTACAGGCAGGATCCAGAAATCAGTTTTTTTAGCCTTCCAAAGTGATTTCAAATACTATCGAGATGGAAAAATACTGCTGTAGAGGAAATATGTCCTGAAAAATGATCACATTGTTTTTATAGGGAGTCAAAGTCTGTCACTCCACAACTTCCACCTTGTGGTCCTAAATGAAGGCAAAAATATAAAAATAGATTTTTAAAATCATATGTGGAACATTTATAAGTGACAGATGTCATATATCACTTCTAGTTGGTTTTCAACCCTTTAAGAAAGACACCCTTTCTGTAAACTTGTACACATCTGAGCAGAAGAGAAGCCTTCATCTTAGGAGAATTAAACAGAAAGTTTCACTGAGGTCTGGTTCTTTGCATATGATCCAGTCACTGCATATAAATCCAAGAGATGCCTGCCAATTTATTTCTTAGATAAAAATATCATGACATTCAAGTAAACTTTTTGTTTTAAGATACTGAATGAGCCAAGCATGGTGGTACTGTGTATAATTCCAGCACTTAGAAGACTGAGGCAGGAGGATATCCATGAATTCAAGGCCAAGCTGAACTACATAATAAATTCAAAGTCAGCCTGCACTACATAATGAGACTTTGCCTCAAAAAACAAAAAAATAGATGAAACTGAGTGATCGGTTTCCTCTGTGCTCTGAGATATTCCAAAGCAAAGCAAAAATCATACAGATTTCCTCAGGACATATAATATACTAACTGTAAAGTATCTCAAAATCCTGCTCTCTTAGTGACAAAATAGCTTAAACCTAGTAGTATCACATTTTTCTAGTGTTAGGCCATCAAGTCCATCCATTCCAGAAGAAATCACTGTTGCATTCCTAAAGACTTACCTAAACCAGACATAGACCCAAGGCCATGTCTCCATGACCCACCTAAACACCCAGAAGGGTGGTCCACCAATCCTTGGGGAGAATTCAAAAACCAATCAAGTTAAAACTCCACTCTAATTGCCACAGAGTTTTTGTTTGTAAATAGCAATAATTTACTCTAGCTTCTTCAAGCAATAACAGGAGTTCATTAAAAGAACCAAAAAAGAGAAGATTGAATAATCAGATTCAGAAAGATTAAGAATGTTGGTAGTTCTGAATACCTCAGTAGAAAGAATGAATGGACAGTCTCTTGAAATACCTCTATCAGAGTAAATAAAATCCATGTAAATTGAGTCAACTTGATACTGATGCAGAAGTGGGTATTGATTGTCTCTGTTGAGTCACATGTCAACTACATGGCTAGGAGACATCAAATCATACTAATTGATATCCCACTCCTATAGGAAAAAAGGTAAATTCCCAAAGAAATTAGTGTTGTTATAAAATGAAGCAAATCGAAACAGTGGACACCCACAACGCAACTGTCACTGTCTTCGGAAAATTTGAACTTAATTAAGCTGTCTCCTGGCATCTCTTTTCTTTTTGATTTCTCAAAAATTTGTTGCTATTCTTATGACCATAGCACAGGAAACTGACAAAAGAAAGATCTTGCTTGTCCTCAATAATTTTCCCTACTGACATGGTGCATAGCTGAAATTTTTCATTATTATAGCCTTTGTTTTCTGAAGTCATTAACTCCAGGAGGGATTTAGAATAAAAAAATCATCACTAAAACAAATCAGGGACCAATCTGTGAGATTAGATGACAATAATTTACCAGACAAAGTAAGAAAGAAATGAAGACCATGAAGATATTTTTTAAAGTCTTTATCCTAGGGAACTTTCTGGAGAATAATGATTTGCCTGGAGATTGAGGGCATATCTCTGGAAAGAGGTCCTGGAAAGCCTTAAATACTAGTATTATGAGTGGGTAAATTATCCACAGGCAAACATTTATACATGAAAAGTATAACCACAATATGCTTTCTCTCATTCCATACTTCCAGTATCTGACCTTTGAAAACTGACTACTATTGAGTTCTTCATGAGTACTACCTGTGTTTCTTACTTTGGAGAATCAGTTATAAATAAAATGAGTTATTAATATTTGGCAATGTAGCTTCAAACACTGAATAGAAAGTTTTACTGGATAGACTGCTGAGTCCTTGAAGACAGATGGACCAAACGTGTGCATCCTTTGAAAAGGTTCCAGTTTGTAACAGAGGCCCAAAATCTCACTCCGTCCACCTCACCTCCACACACTGCTTCTGCAGGCTGAGCTGTCTAGATAATCAGAGACAGGGTTCTGAACATAGAAGAAAGACATAGCACATGTCTGGGGTTTGTTAGACTATATTTAATTATTTTCTTAAGAAAAGACTGATGCCAAAGAGTCGCTGGATATGTTTACAATATAATGAAGTTTATAATAAACAAAATTCTCCTAATACGGTCCCTCATTGGGTTTAATCTAGTCACTGCATTTATTCTCTAAGGCCATGGCAGAATGATCCAAATATATAAACAAGTAAAAAAAAAATAAGAAAATGGGCTTCCATGCTAATTTGTTAATAAATTGCTATTGGAATTCTCCAAATGAATTTCTAATGACCCAAGAGCTGACATAGAATCTGAAATCCCATCAAACTTCTAGACAGGAGCTTAGAGGCTAGTAGAAAAGCTGATAAATAATTTAAAATTTAAAAGATTAAAATTTGAAATAGAAAAAATATTAGTAACTATGTTCATTAGTCAAATTTTCAGGGAAGAAATGTAGAAATCAATGATTTTATATTCTAGGGGTTCACTCAAACAGTAGACTTAGAAATTCAGTAAATAGATTGCTCATGGTTTTAAAACAGTGGATTGAGGCATTCATTTGCTACAGACTGCTTTGCAGGGGCAACTACTGCTAAGTGGGTTTCTTAGAAATCAGCAACTGGATTTAAGCCTAAATCTAATCATGTTATTTCCATGAACAAAATACTCTGTGGCTTTCTCTTGATATCAGAGTGATCTCTATAATCTCTGCCATGGCCTACAACATTCTGTCTCATATGAACGTGACCTAACACTTCAGTCTTAGCTCATGCTAATGTGCTCTTGCCACTCAGATGCTCATTTTTGTTTGTTTCTTTGTTTTTCAATATTCCGAGGTGCTTCTCAGAGACTGGTCCCTTTAAGTATGATACTTATTCTCCACTTTTTTTTTTAGTGAACTCTTCTTTCTAAACAAAATTATCTGTTCTTAATCTTCTTTAACTCCCAAAGGAGGTCCCAAAGTACTTTTTTTTTTTTTTTGGCTGGGGGGATGTCCCTTACAGGAGTCAGTAGAGTCAAAATTATTATTGTAGTAAACAGCTTAGCATCTATCACCCCTAATACACTTCAAATTTCATGATGGCAAGGTTTCATCTGTCTTAATTATTCTGATCTCAAAACCTAGTGCAGTAGTGTGCCTGATAGAGATATTTTTCACAAATATCTGGTAATGAATCAGTTTTAGTAGTGCAATTTAAGACTCTCAATTTTAATTCAGCATTAATTTTTCCCATTTCAAATGAAAAGGTAGTGAGATAAAAGAGATTATAGATTAATAATGGGCAATGATTTATAGTAATGATAGAGCAAAGACACTTCCCAACCTCAAAAGCATATTGCTTCAAAATTTTATTTGTATATAGATTTTCAAAAAATGGTTTTCCAGTTTTGTCTCAGTCTCTATGTTTATTTGAGCCTGGCTTCAGAATGGGTTTGACCCTTTTGATTGAATTTTTGTTTTGTTTCACCACTTTTGATAGCATTGATACAATGCTAAGAGAGAACTTTTCTCTACCCTAAGGAGCATCAGCCTAGGTGTGATAATACACCAGTACTTTCAGTTTCACTTGGAGTCTGAGGCAAATTCAAATGATCAAAAAACATGCTTGAGTATGTTACTATTGGAACCACTTCAACTACATTTAGCCACAGTTTATATTATTTCTATAGAAAAAGAAATTTTGAATTCTACATAAAGATATGGAATATATTTGGCTTGTGTCAGCAGCTTTCCCTTGACAGTCCCCAAACATGACAAAGATTGCCAAAGGGGCTCAGCAAAGAGTGGAGAGGGAAGTCTGTCATAGAAGCAGTAAACTCAAGCTACGGTTAATAGTTTTAGATCCCTATAATATTTTATTTTTAACCACTATACTTCATTTCTAATGTGATTTACATAAAAAGAACAAAAAGCAGGGGTATCACGTAGGAAGAATGATGTTTAGAGGACATCATTACCTGTTTTTTCAAATTATATATTCATACATCATGTCTTTCAATAATTAGGAGGTTCTTGTTATGCATGAATCCAAAGAAAAGATATTTTAATAATTTATGTAAAGGCCAGATGATTTATACCTACACTGTCCAGACAACACCCAGCCAGTGGCTGGAATTATTGTGTCTAACTGCCAGGTCAGACCCAAAGTGCCTTTCTCCTTGGATGGCAATAGCTAAAATCTTAAAAATGTATTTAATTTCACTCTGTTTATTTTAAATGTTCTCTAATAGTGTACTAAGTGTTTCTGTCACTGAAACCTTACCTTTCAATATAATTTCCAAGCTTAGTGTTTATCCTTCAACAGCACATCTTACATTGGCTGGAGATGAAATGGTGGAAATACAGACATTTTAATCTCATCAGAAACACTTTATAAATCATATTTAAAATGTATCTCCTCCTTGGAACTGTTTAGCAAGTTATATCCATTTTGTGTCAATTTCTCTGATTGACTTATATATTCTAAGCTATAGTTTATGTTAAGAATATTTTTATATTTATTCTATGTTTGTAGTCAGGGATTGTGAAGAAAACAATTAGAATCAGGACACAGAATTTATAATATTATTTTTATGATGGTCATCCAGAGTTAAACACAAGAAAGTGCAGGAAATGTGTCCACAACACTGAAGACCCAGAATATTTAGCCAAGGGCCTGGATCCCACAGCAATGTCCTGCATGAGTCCAGAGGAAAACCTAGAGCCCTGACAATGCCTCCCATGAGTCCAAACTGGAGGCCTAGAGCCCACGACAAGGACTCATACCAGTCTGTTTTATGGATCCATGCTGTGAAGAACCAAGGTCAGCAGTGGAAGCCAGAAAGTCTATGCCAGCAGGGTGAAGGAGCTGTGCTGGTAGGTTGAAGGTTCTACACTGGAGCTGGGAAGTCACACTCAAAATAAGAACCAGGGATTCCCTGAAAAGTACCATTGCCATCCTCAATGACACAGAGGTTCCAAGTTCCTCTGATGATAAGAACAGTCAAGTACATGCCAGAAAGCCAGCATGATGAGTTTGTCCTGGAGATTAAATGGTACACTTCTTCTCCTCTGGAGCCAGGAAGCGATGCTCATTGTAAGGACCAGAGCTCCCCCCAAAGTGAACCACAGCCACTCTCACCAACAAGGTCCTGAGCTCCTCTGATGATAATGGTCAAACTCACACAGGGGAAGCTAGTCTTGATGAGCTCCTCCAGAAGAACCAACAGCTCAAAACAGCAACACTTAGAGAAATCCACAATGCCTTACTCATCTTCTCCACATCCCTATTTATGCTGGCAACTTTCCTCATGTGGAACATCTACACTCAGCACCATGATGATTTAACTCAGCTGGTGTTAAACTGACCGCTAGATTTTAATCCATAACCCCTACATGTCTCTTTTTTCATTTGCTACTCTTATTAATCTAATCCTAGATTAAAACTACATATTAATCTATACAAGGCAAGAAATTAGTACTTGATATGTGGTAGATACTTGATATAACCAGAGTAAATGTCCATAGATGAAGGTTAGAAACAGCAATCTGGTTGGAAAAGGAAAAGAAGATTTTCTTAAAATTGTGATTGTGAACATAGTTTTGTCCTGGGCTCCATGTTTATTTGAGGGTGGCTTTAAAATGTGTTTGACCCTCTTGATTTATTTTTTTTTCACCACTTCTTTTTTTCACCATTACACATAATGAAATTTGTTTCTCTGTCCCAAGGAACATTAGCAGTCCAAATATGATAATAAATGTCAACTAACATTGCCCTTGATCTCAGGGGGAAAAAAAGGAGTGTAGAAAATGGTAGAATGGACAGTGGCCCATCTGAAAAAAAGCAGATGCAACTTGGCTCAAATGGATTTTTATCATGTAGGAATGAGGGAGCTGTGTTATCAGTATTTATTTTTTGAAGGAAGCCAGAAGTCTTGACTTTTATGTGTGCTCTTCCCTCGTTTTTCCACCCAGTGTTGGCACAAACTAATGCTTTTTGTGACTTTACAAGACAGTATGGTATCTTTTCTTTTAGGAGACACTGACATCCATTTTATCTTGACTGACTCATTTGGTGGGAACAAGAAGTCCATATGCTAATGCAAATAAAGAGGAGGAAGAGGTTCAGGAAGAGGGGAGAAGCAAGAGAAATATTCTGCAATGTATAAAGATAATGCATGTTGATACTTTATTTTTTTACCAAAACATATATATGCCCCACCAAACTGAGTTCTTAAGTAGGCAAATATATATACTTCCACTTTTAAAAAAAGGATTTTTTAAAACAGGAAGTAAAGAAGGAATATTGTGATATAAAGCTGTGATACATCTAATAAATTTCCTTTTTAAAAGAATTAATCTTGATTCCTAGCAAAAATGAGGAAATACATTGCATGATAGACAATAAAATTCAACATATTTCTTACCTGGGATGCAGTATATGAAGAGTACCAAAAGGTTTTTATTATGTTTCTGGCATTTTATTTTTTATAATGAGTTATAGGTATATAAATATTTATCATAAATTGTTGTAAATATTTACATATCTGAAATATTTCATAAGTTCATTTCAAAAAAAAATAAATGTTAGCCCTTTGTCAGATATATAAATGTTGGTTTTCTGACAATTTTATTTTCTTTTCAAAGCCAAGAAGGCAAAAGGCTCTTACACTTTTTTTTACTGCACTAATAATCTCTCAGCCTCTGACAGAAAGTGACAGGAGTCTGTGAGCTGAAAGCATACCTCACATTGGCAGGAACACTGAGGGGTTACCAGAAATGTGCTAGCTAGTAGTACTGCTGTTGGCTCCAGCAATTGAACCCTAGATTTCTGTTTGCTCCTTAAACCCAACCAGGGATGTTTATAGGATAACAGTGCTCATGAGTCTGCTATGATGGCTATGAGGAAGTAAATAAGAGAAATTAATAATTTCTGAGCAATAGTAGGAAACTGCTAAGCATATATATTAGCAAGCTCATTACCATCTTCTTAACAATTAGCATTCCTGTAACATTTAACAGTACACAGAAAGATCTCACATATGTTATCTGTGCTTCACAACTCTGGAAAGAACAGAGGGAAAGTATTTATGTATGCATCACGCAGATGAGAAAACTGAATATCGGAGTGATTTTCCTCCAGGTCAAACCTATTAAGGTCAGAGTACTGATCTTTGATTCCAAACATTAGTTTTCCTTCAAAGTCTCTGCTTTAGCATAATGGTTAGGTTAGCTCAACCTCTAATACTGACTTGGCATTTGATGAAGGTGTTCTAGGATTTCAACCCTCCAAACATTAAGAATTAATCAATATCTCTAAGCCCTTTAAATACATAAGTAGGTACATATAGCAATAACTTCCTTAAAACTTTTGGGACAATTTTTGGTTAGTGACTTACATTCTCTAATCACTAAATCCACCTTCACAATTTGAGCTATGAATTTGGCCATGCCTAAGACTTATGACTGATCATGATCTTAATCATAGGTAAAATTTTAAAATATCTTATAGGAGAATAATGCCTCAGGCTCACTGTTAGTTCCATCCATGTTCTTATAACTGTGCCTTTCCCTATAAGACATTAAAAAAAAAATCTCATGGACTGAGCCAGCACAGGCAGAGAGAACCAGCAGATCCACCTCTGCCTGCTGGCCACCACCACCAGAAGGCTCCTTCCTATGGGTAGCTGGCATGGCAGAGAGAACCAGCAGATCAGCCTCCACCTGCCAGCTGCCATGATCAAAAGCTTGCTTTCTGCAGATAGCCAGCAGGAGCAGGGACATGCATCCAGGTAAGCCTCCTGCACCTATAAGCCATCACTGGAGGCCTTTGCTTCCTTCAGGCAGCCTTCACCCACCAGGTGAATCAGAGAAACACACGCCTGTGTGCCTGACACTATCATGGAAGTCCCAGTGTAGACATGCAGACTGAGAGAAGCAGCCCCACCACCATGAACACCTGGCCATTGAGGAAGCCCCACTGTAGCTGCACAGGTCTGGAGAAACACACCCCACACCCTGCTACTTCCCTATAAATCCAGGGTCAAAGGAATCCAGGCATCTGTCCCATTCCCCTGCACCATAGAGGGGCTGCCAATGTGGAAAGTACCTAGGGCCCCACAACTAGCTTATTGGGAGGAACTCAGGAGAATGTCAAGATGAAGGAGCAAAAGGCAATATCAGAAATCCAGCCCACAGAGAGTGAGCCTAGGAGATACAGTCATAGAAGAAAATGGAAGTCAGACACTGGAAATCTCCAAAAGAATAACAACTGAAGTAAACGAAACACCTTCATGAAACTGTAAAAGTAATTAAATCAGAAATAATGTCTCAAGTGAAAGAAGAAATCACAAACATAATAAAAGAATTGCTCAGCAAATCTAAAGAAGACACAGATAGAAAAAAAAAGAGCATAGAAAAATGGTGGAAACTTTGAATGAACAATAAAGGACTTACAATGCATGAAACTGATTTAGAGAGATATCCAGGAAAATAAAAAGTTGATCAAAAGCCAGCAAAACCATTTGAAAGAGATTGAAGATAGACTTTCAAACCTTGAAGACAGGATTGTGACTAGTGATCATGAAAGGAAAGGACTCTGAAAAATAACAAGGAGTGAGGAAATAACAATTCAATGGCTGCAAGATGACACAAAGAAATATAATTTAAGAGTGATAGGTATCAGTGAAGTAGCAGGGGTCAACACAAATGAAATAAAAAGGTTGTTTACAGAAGTACTAGCAGAAAACTTCCCAAACATGGGGAAAAGATCTGGCATGAAGAAATATGAGGCATATAGAACTCCAACTAGCCATAACCAAAATAAATCCACACCCAGACATATAATAATCAAGATATTAGAAATTCAGCACCAGAACAAAATCTTAAAAGCTGTTGGAGAAAAGAAACAAATCACCTATAAAGGAAAAGCAATCAGAATCATGGCAGACTTGTTAATACAAACCATCAAGTCAAGAAGAGTTTGGAGTGAAGTGTTTCAAACCCTGAAAAAAAATAACTTCCAACCCAGATTGATATAACTTGCAAAACTGTCTTTCAAAATGGATGGAAAAATAAGACACTTCCATGACAAAGAACAGCTGAAGAAATTCATGACCACCAAATCAACCCCACAGAGTGCTAAAGGATATTTAAGAGAGAGATAAATATGGCCATGGTTCCAGGAACAGCAGCAGAGGAGAGTTGCCAAACTGGACAGGTGGTTGAATGGAGGGGAAAAGTGGAGGGCCAACAACAGGAGAATAGCAGGGCAGAGACAAACCAATGTATATTCTGGTTGTAACCATTAAGGTAGTTGGCCTCAATTCAGCAATAAAAAGGAACACAAGAAGGGTGGATCAAGAAACTAGATCCATCGATATACTATACACAAGAAAAACATTTAACTCAAAAGGAAATTCACAGACTGAAAATCAAAGGAGAGAAAACAACTGTTCCATATGACAGGAGGCAAGAAAAAAGTCAAGGGTAGCTTGCCCATCAACTGCAGAACAAATAAGAAAGATAGGTTATTTTCATACAGTGGAAAGCTACTCAGCTATAAAGTAGAATAATGTCTAGGCTCTTGAAGGGAAAATAGATGCAACTAGAGATCATGCTCATGGGTGAAATAGTTTGAACTCTTATGGGTGAACCCTAGCTTAAAAAACAGAAGTTAGTGGGATCCAAAAAGCACAATAGATATTATAAAAATGACACAGGAGGAAACACCTAGGAGGCGAAGATGGTAACCACTGTTAATTTCTTACTGTCTTGTCTTGAACTCTTGAATTGTTTTTATAATTTTGTTAGCTTTGCTTTTATTCTATTTTGTTAGATTTTGCTGTGTCTGATACTATGGGCAGCTATTTTGAACAATGTGATGTATTATGGTAATCATGGTAGTTTTCCTATTTTGTTTTGAAGTCTTGTAATGCTTTCATTCATTTGTTTAATTGGTTTTATTCTGTTTTGTTTTGTTTTGTTTGATTTTATTATGTGTGATGGTATGAACAACTATTTTGAAGAAAATGAGACATTATGGTAGCCTTTGCTGATTTCCTATTACCTTGTTTTGAAGTCCTATCATGCTTTTATTCTTTGGTTTTATTCTGTTGTGTTTTATTTGATTTTATTAGGTGTGATGATATAGACAACTGTTTTGAAGAAAACAAGACCTTATAGTAGCCATTGTTCATTTCCTGTTATCTGGTGTTAAAGTCCTATAATGCTTTCATTCTTTTGATTGGTTTTATTCTATTTGTTATGTTTGATATTACTGTGTGTGAAGGCATGGACAACTATTTTGAAGAAAACAAGAGACTTTATGGAAGCCACAGTTAATTTCCTGTTGACTTGTTTTGGAGTCCTGTGTTGCTTGCATTGTTTTGTTATGATTTGCTCTGTTCTGTTTTGTTTTCTTTGAAAGAAAAAAGAAAAAAAAATCACATGGACTTTTTTAAAGTAATGGCAACAGCATTTCTAATAAATTATTTGTACTCACTGTTCCCATCACACAGCTCTGCTATTAATGTGAACATCCAAATGCACATAATTCTTGTATCCAAGACTATTTAGACAGCCAGGGAGAGGGAGGTACACATTAGAATGTGGTATAAATTTAAATGTTTCAATTTTTTAACTCTTCTTTCTATGCACTTGTTACATTTTTACTGTTCATGAAACTCTAATAAAATCTTAACAAATAGGGAATTAGTTTTCTTGTAGTATAGATACCCTAGAGGTAAATGTTTATCTGGGCCAGGATCAGTTCATCTCTTTAGGAATGCCAGGGATCTAAGTTTTTTCTACTTTTCTGTTCTATCATCCAGTGTGGGATTTTATCTTCATGCTTATGTCCTCCTGGTAGTAAAATGACTGATAAAATTCTGGGCTCAAAGTAAAAGGTACCATATGGGGATAAAAAGGAGGTATAACAGTGCCAGCATCATATGTCCCTTTTTTTAAATTAGGAAAACAAAATTTTCCCATAAATTCTATAAGCAGATTTTGTCTTAAGTCTCATTGGATAGAAAGATATCAGATGGCCACCCTAAGCTACAAAAAGAGTAAGAAGGAAAAGTGCCATGATTGGCTTATTGATTATGCCGTATCATCTAGTACTGGACGTAAAGAAAAGTGGTTCTTTTGTAATAAGAAAGATGCAAAGGTTTAAGGGAAACAACTAACCATGTTTGCCTTAAATATCCACCTAAAACTATATTTTCTACATTTCTTAAGCAAATTGAGCTAGAAATTTAATACATTCTTATAAAAAATAAATATGTAAGCATAGAAAATTGTGAATACTATGGTTTTTCCCTTTCCTGGTCCATCTGTGGAATAACTAATTTTAGTAAAAACCAATAATAAAACTTGTAATTGAGGGAGATCCATGTGATATCTATTTCCTACTCTTTTTCCTTTCTTCTTCTGAAAGTTAATTCATTTTTATATTTCCAGGATGATATTTATGGCCCACTCTTAAATCTAGTGCATCTCAGTTAAGAAAGTGACTACCATTTCAAACACAAAATATCTCAGCTAAAAATAAACATTCATTTTATTTAAGAATTACAAATCACTTTATATTAATGATTAAATGATGGGAAGTTTCTTTCTTTTACCAGCATTTCCCTGAAAAGTAGATGTCTTAGTCATTTTCTCATCACTAGGACACAGTGCCTGTTATGGGTTATATCTAGATGTCCTCCCAAAACCTCAATCTGTCATAGGTAGACATTTTAGAAGTGATTGGATCTAATGGAGTGATGCTGGAATTGATTTGTGGATCAATGCTAGGATTAAGGGTGTGAGTACTGCCTACATTAAGGCCTAGGTAAAATCAAAGAGAGAGAAAGAGGGCTGCTATTGTTGTTTGTTGCTTGCTACTTCACTGCTTTGCTGCCTTCTGCCTGCCAAGAACTGTTTCTCCTCTGTGATTCCCCTCTGTCATGCTACTTTGCCTTAGAGCCAGCCAATTTTTGGGTGAAATATCTACTAACTGTTAGCTGAAATAAATTGTTCCTTTTTGACTTTGGGTGTTGGGTATTTTGTCTCAGCAATAAGAAAAAGTGACTAAAGCAATATCCACCACACATCACCATGTAGAGGAGACTTTATTTTTTGCTTGAAGTTTCAGAACTTTCAGTCCATAGTCAGCAAGCTCAAAAGTAGAGACAGCAAGGTGGAGGGAAAGCTGCTCATATTATGACTGCCTGGAAGCAGAGAGAAGAAGGAAGAAGCCAAGGAAGGAGATATATCCTTCTATCTGGCCACAAAGAAAAAATTTTCAAATTATTCAACTCTATTTTTTTGGCCCTGATTCTCCCAGTAGATACAGCTAAAAGTAGCCAGAATTAACTGTGCCATGGGCTGAATGTTGAGCTGCTTTGAAATTTTCCCTGCCAAATTAATTAGTCTGTTTCCCTTAATCACAGTCTCCCCCAAATTTTCAGGACATGAGAAAAATGTAGAAAATTTTTCCAACAGAGCATAATGTCCATGGCCTATGCTAGTAGAGTTCTTGTTTCTAGCTGGTACCTCCTGACCTTGGCTTTTCCTATCCACATTTATACCAGCATTCTGATCTTCTGAGCTTTAACAAGTATCACCCATCAGGCTTTGCTATAGCATTCTTTAGTAGTTCTCTAACTGGCATCTCTCCAAATCTTTCCAAACTCCTCCTACAAACTGGTTTCAAAGGCTTCTAAACCACATGGTCAGGTAGTGACATCAACAATTCCACTCTTGTTATTAGAATCTATCATAGTCACTTTCTTCATCTTTGAGATGCAATACTAGACAGTTATAACTTAAAAGAAGAGAGGCTTATTTTGATTCACAATTTCAAAATTTCAGTCCATGGTTGGCAGGTTCAAACATTGAAACAAGCTTGGTGGAAAGACCTGCTTTAATGGAGAAAAGCTGCTCACTTCAAGACAGCCAGGAAGCAGAGAGAGAAGAGAGGATCCAGGTTAGGAGATACACCCTTCCAGGTCATGCCCCCAGGGACTCACTTTCTCCAACTAGGTCTCACACCTAATAGCACATTCAACTATGTATTCATCAGTAGATTAATCTACTAATGGGTATAGTGCTCCCATGATCCAATCACCTTCCACATACATTTTAGACCTAAGCATTAACAGTAGATAACTGCTAATTATTCTGGTCTTATAACAATGTGTTCCAACTCCAGTAGTTTGAACTCATTTTAAATATTTGGAATTTTAAAAGTTAAAGGAAAACCAGAGCCTATGTCAATTTTTCAAAAGGTTCTTGACATTCTAGATGACAGATAAAGTTTTTCTACTGTGAATAAGATCAAAGGAAAGACCAGCTACAGTGCCACATGGATGTGTAAATGTCATTCTGTTTCATCTTTCTTATCCCTGATGCTGATTTTGTCTTTTAAATTGTTTGCTTGTGTCAATGTAAGAATTCCTGAGTTTCTCATAGGCCACTGTGTCTTAAAAGGAATTAAATGTACTTTTCCAAATGTAATTCTATATGTTTATTTTGAATATTCTAAGCTACAATATGAAGGCCATTAACATTCAATAAAATTTGTGTGAGTTCATGCATTATATTCAGACAACTGTTATAAGAACTGAAGATAAAATAGTGTATAACGTAACAGTCCTTGTTCTTACTGAACTTACTACAAAGTAGTAAGTTAGTTCTACTGAACTTACTACAGAGTAAGTTCAGCCAAAATTCTTCCTAGAAGAATTTTATAGCTAAAACCTTGTATTGCTGGAGGTAAGTAATGCCAGCTGTTAAAACATACAAAGCCCTACCTTTCCACAGCTTAATGCACTAATGATTTATTTTTAATAGTCATTCAGGTACCTTTCTCTTAGGACTGAAGACTTCTGAGTCCTTTTCAGTTAGATGGTAGATGGAGAGGTGGAGCAAGATTTGTTTTTTGGAATATTTTGTATAGGTCAAACTTAAAAGTGGCGTGCTACTTTCGCTTACATTTGACTCAGTCACATGGTCATATCCAACTGCAATGGAGGCTAGGAAATGAAGGATTATGTGTCACAGATGAAGAAGGAAAGATGGTTGCACTGATAACCTCAAGTAGTATGTGCCCAAACCTAAAAGGTGAGTGAAATTTGAAAGAGAAAAGTAGGAAAGAGATGACATAGAAAGTTACAGGCAGAGGAAATGTGAAGGAGAAGGACCAGAAGTGAGAGACCATGGGTGAGAGCTGAAAGTTGTTTAGTGATGCTAGATGAGGAACTTCAAATTGGCAAGGAAAGGGATAAGCAGATCATAAACATTTTGTAGACCCTTTTTAAGGAATGTTGGCTTTATATCAAGAGAAGTAGGATGCCATTAAATGTTCAAGCCAGGGAACTGAAATGATCAGATTAGGTATTCAGAAAAATAGTAGTCACTGATCTATGGAAAAGAAATGAGAATAAATGAGGGAAAGCAAGACTGGAAGTCATTTAAGACATTTTAATGATACAAATGATGGGCATGGAACTAACAAAATACCACAGAGAACCAGTGGGAAAAACAAAGACTGATTTGGGGGAAATTTAGGAGGTAGAATTGAAATTATATGATTTGTGATTAGATTGGGGTTGTATGTAGCACCAACCTGTAATGTTTCAGTATTCTTCTTTATTTCATCTAAGTATACTTACTTATTTACCTAGGTATGGTAGAGCAACCACTCAGTCCATATAACTACCCATTTATCAATCTTTGGAATTAGACTACCAACCTAAAGAGTAAGATACCACAGTAACATATTCCATTTAAATTATAAGTGCACTTTGAGACTTGGGCTCCTCGTCTAAGGCCATTTGCCAGAAATCATTACATTAAGTCAATAACTGAGATGAATTAGGAATTCCCAGTTGACTCTGGACATCTGATATTGCATTTTTTTTCCCATTTCACAGACTTCTAAAAATTACAGAATTATCTGTTAAAACAAGTTTCTCTCCATCATCACAAATCAGGTGTGTCTTGGTTTGAAGTGATTGTTTAATTTTCTCATTGATTGAAGATACCAGGAACATCTTCGTCAGACAAGCAGAAGGTGCCAATAGCCTTGCTGTGCAGAGCCTTGCCATCATATTTCTGGACACATTTGTTTGGCAGAATCCCAGATTGTGTTCTGGGACCTACCACCTGAAGACATTCTGTTCTTGTAATATCAAATCATAAGAATGCCGCTTGCCAAGACTCACACTGTTGTCCACCTGGCCGGCCCTGACCACTTTAGGAATACAGAATAACAGTCAGAAGGTTTTGGATAACACTGTGGAAATTAGGCCATGCTCATAAGCTTGTCATTAGAAGTACCTGCCTGCTGGATTTAAAAACTCCATGGTGTGTGCCCTCTACCCTTTTCCTGAGTGACATCATGTTGTCTGTTTGTTTCTTCATTCCTTTCTCCCTTAGATGTAACCAGTATCTTTATAATTCCTCAAAACTGCCACTTACTCCTGTGTTCTATGTGTATTATGATGCCACTCTCTGACCTTCAGCCTCTCTGACCCAGCATCTGCTGCTCTCCAGGAGGGAAGCACATATTCCTTCCAGGTACTACTATACTTCTATCCCATCTGCAGCTCCCCCACCTTCGGGAGAGTGTTGGCCTTAAAATTGCTGTTCTAACTCCACCTCTAGCCACCTCTCTTACATTTTGCTACTGGAATTATCCTTTGGATCCCATCTGTCTCCTCAGCTGTCATACCACTTGTTTTCAATCCTATAAAATGTGACCCTAGAGCTAATCTCATGTAGTTCTCTTTATAAATTTAGGATTTAAGAAATTTATATCACAGGAGTTGACTAATAACAACTACTCCTGTTTCTTACTAAGAGTATTTTACTTAGATTCATTGATTCTTAGAAATTAAAAATCAATTTTGAGTTTCAAAATGTTTTGATATTTTTGTCATTTAATTGACAAAAATCTGACAAAATCTCAGTATTTGATTCAGATGCAGGAATAGCTAAATATCATGATTTTAAAATATGACTCTTAGTTCTGCAGTTGAGTATCTTGCCCTTGTTTTCCTGAGTACAGTAAGATGCTCAATAGCTATTGATTCTTGAGGAAATTGTTTTTAACTCTCAAAAGAAATTTCCACTCCACTCTGTCAGGTCCTACTACACTGTTTTTCATGTTTGCATCCTCCCCCTTGGTTCTTTTCTAAACAGAAGAGACTTAAAAAATAGTTTCTTAACAAATTAAATAGCAATTTTACAATTTTTAGATGCTTTATAATTCCAAATTTCTAAAAATAATTTTATTGTTTTCAACTTTATTATGATATCTAGGTGTCAGGATATAAAGCCTTGGGAAGGAAAAAGAACATGTATATATGATCTCTCATACTATTTTCAAGTGATTTACATTTTTGTTCAATAAAGCAAAATCTTCCCATTCTCTATCATGGCCTATACCTTTCAACTAACTCATTCTGATGAGTGTTATCCCTTTTTGCTTCAAGGTGTCTCCTCCCCAAAAATAATTTTAAATGGTTTTTTTTTTTTACTTATTTATTGTTCCTGGGGGTTGAACCCAAGGGTGCTCTACCAGGGAGCTACACTGCTACACCTATCTTTTTTTTTTTTTTTTTTTGCTGTTTTTAGATGAACTCTCATTATGTACAGCTCAGGTCAATCTTGAACTCTCCATGTAGCTCTATAACTCAAAATGGCCTTGAACTTGTGGTGATCCTTCAGTCTCAGCCTCTCAAGTGCTAAGATTACAGTCACCCACTCCCTGCTCTAGTACTTTTTAAATTTTATTTTGAGATTCAACCTTGACAACCTTCACAAGCTTTGAACTTGTGATCCTCCTGCCTTAGCCTCCTGAATAGCTAAAATTACAATTCATCATCATGTCCTGTAACTTTTGATTGACACAATATACTCATAAATGAATATGTTTTTGATAGTTTTATGTTTCTCATTCATTCACCACTAAGTACTGTAAGACATAAGGCCTCATTGATTCTTCTTTTCAAGAGCCTGGTTTATATTCTGAATCCCAAATGAACCTTGCTTAATATAGCCAGTAAAGGAAAAATGAAATGGTGGGCTTAGGGTTTGAAAACTTTTTAATAATAGGTACCGCTCACTGAATAACTAGCATGCACAATGAATTGCTTTATGGGCATTTACTGGTATTATCATTAGTCCTCACAGGAAGAAGTATGTGTTAGTTTTTTCACTTTGTAAGTAATGGACAGATAGGCTACAACATAGGAAGATTAAGTGATTTATCTGAAGTCAAATAGGTAATAAACAAGAGACAGAACCAGAATTTTCAGTGAAATCTGATTCCAACACTCATGCAAACTTCACTAAACCATGCAGTATATAATATATGTCAATTCCAAATGCTGGTGGAGTGATTAATTGGAGTAGCCCTGAGATTAGGGAAACAGAAAAAACTTTCAAACCAGACCAAAGCTTAGGGTCTAAGCATCAAGTCACAGGCAGGAAGTTTTTATTCTAACATATGCTAGTCTCCTATCACTACCATAACAAATTACCACAAATTTAGTGTTATAAAACAATTCAAATTTATTATAATTCTATTTTCCAGAAGTCCAACACGGGCCTCACTGGGCTAAAATCAAGATGTCGGCGGAGTTGTGTGCTCTCTAGAGGCTATCAGAGAGATTCTACTTTCTTGCCTTTTCAAATGCACAGACCACCGTCATACCATGGCTCACAGCCCCCTTTTATTCATTTTCAAAACCAGCAATGAGCACACCTTTGACCATGCTTCCATTGTCACATGGCTTTCTCTGTGTTCCTTTACCTCCTTCTTCTACTTTTAAAGAGTCTGTAGGACATGTTAAGCCCACCTGAATGACTTGGAATAATCTTCCTGCTTTAAAATCACCTGATTAGCAAATGCAATTCCATCTGTAACCAAAATTCCTCCTTGCTATGGAACCTAACCTATTCATAGGTTCTGGGGATAGGTCTTAGATGTCTCAGTGGAGTCATTATTTTGCTTACCACATACAGGTGGATACAATGAAACATGAATCCCAAAGTAAATACAGAACTAGGACATTAGTGTCCTAAAAAGAGAAATAAAACAGGAGTATATTCAGGTAAGGTCTAAATCAAATCAAGATGATTACCAAAGGATTGGTAAAATAAGCAACCAAAGGTAAGACATGTATTTGCCACTGGCAGAAATCAGGTAGAACTACACTTGGAAATTAGAACAAGAATTAGAAGTTATCAACGTATTGAACTGTTGGCCTCCCCAGTTATATATTCAAATCCTAATTTTCAGTGTCTCAGATATAACCTTATTCAGTGTTCCTGAGGATTAGCTGATTAGTTAATATGAGGTTATAATGGAGTAGGATGGGATCATAACTCAATATGACTTGTGTCCTTATAAAAAGAATGCCATGTGTAGAGAAAAGACAGGGATACAGGCAGAGCACAGATGATGCTGAAGCATAATATACAAGTCAAAAAATATCAGAAATTGCCAGCAACCCACCAGAAGCTGGAACAGATTTCTTTTCACATCTCTCTGAAGGAACCAATCTTGGCAACAAATTGACTTCAGCTTCTGGCCTCCAGAACTCGAAGACAATTACATTATGTCATTTAGGTCTGTGGTATTCTAAGAGCCTAGAAAACTCATGCAAAAACTTCAGAGGATATCAGATCTGGAAGAATTGGCAGGAAGCTCAGTCAGTGGTGTAATTAAAAGGACATAAGAGATTGGCTACCAAGAACAGATAGGACACCAGGGTTAGAGGGATTCAATAACAAATTTTACTTGATCCCAAGTCAACAAATTAGATAAGACTCTTCCAGGACTCTACAAGGAGGCAAAATCGGGCACAATCTGGATTCGGGAAGGAGTCATTCAGATTAATTAAGCAACGCAGTCTTGTGACAAATACAGTTTTCTTACAAATGCTTGGTCAATTTGTTTATTGATTTTCGGTGGTTACCTTGCCTACAAATGAGAGCCACTGAAAGGTTTTTGTGTATTCAATTGTTTTAAAATATTTAGTTACTTGGAGAAGTTAATTGACTGTCTGTTAAATTTGCTGAAGCAGCAACAGGAGAACATCTGGTGGGAGAAGAGTGGGAAAAGCAACTTGTCTTTCTTTTGTTTTGGTTCTTCCTCTTGTATCTATGAATGATTTCTTTAAAAAGCAAAACTGAAATATAGTTTTTACATATAAAATTGTACTTGGTCATCCTGAGAGCACTGGAATTGTGTTTTGTTGCACAACATATATAAATCCTTTTTCTCCCCTTCATTATCACTACATTCCTTCTTAAAATTACACATGTAGGAAATTGATTTCACTACTTTGCTGTAGAAGAAACAAAGAAAAATATAGATAATTGGCTAGTTTGGTTATAAATGCCAACCTATGGATCAGTGTACTGATGGGCTCTCCCAGAGTTAAATGTAAACAAATTTGTAGTCCTATAAGCTTTACTTTACTGTCAAGGTCAAGCAGATTGTAGAATAACACCAGATAAGTAACACTTCAATGGCAAATTATATAGGCTAGGAAAATATGCTAATATTTTTGAAAGATAGTCTAGTATTCTCAGTTGTATACATATATTTGAACTTGTATATGTCAATTATCTTCAATTATTTTGTAGATCAGGAAAAGCATATTATATTATAGTCATCACATCTTTATCTTTAAATCTTTCCTTTTCCTCTTTCTCTGCCTTTACCGCTCAGTCTCTCTCTTTCTCTCTCTCTCATTCAAAAAATTAGGGCAAAATGCTTCTTAATTCTAGTCTCTAAGGGGACAGATGTTTGTTATAACCACTGTGTACCCCCAGGCTTCAAGACCTAATCAGCAAAATTGGAAAACTTCCCAGCTTTTAAATTAGAAAGTCTGTAAGAAAATAAATCCCTTATTTGTTTCTTCTCCTCAGCTTGAAAAAATGGTAGGGTATCTTGAAATGTTTGTATTTATATTTGAGAATTATCCTGTATTGCCTGTCAACTGACAACTCAGCAGAGTTTTATACAAAACATAGTCCTTTGAATTTGGGAGGTACAAAGATCTGAAAGCAATAGAAACAAACCTCATTCTAAATAATTAATCTTTTAAGTGGTTTTATTTTCTACTTGGGTGCACACATACACACAAACATTTTGGTATTAGGGACCAAATTCAGGACCTCACACATGCAAGGCAAGTGCTTTATCACTGTGCTATTTCTCCAGCCTTTTTTCTTGCTAAGGTGCCCAGGCTGGCTTCTAATTTGTAATCTTCTTACCTCAGCCTCTTGAGTAGCTAGGATTATAGGCATGTGCTATTTAATATGCATTTCTTAATTCTACACTTAGAATTCTTTCTGAATGGTTCTGCCCTGTTTCATTTCTCTGACACATAACTTTCCTTGACAATCTTCAAAGACAGTCTCTCTTCTTTTAGAGGTGAAAATTAAAAAAAAAAATCATTACATCCCTCCAACATTTAACCCAATGAAGGTGTCTCTAGGTAGAAAAACCCAATCACTCACACTACTCCAACTCTATCTCCTTTGAAGTTACCTTCAACTAACACCATCTTTCTGAATCCTTCGAGGGCATTCAGGAAAAAACTCTAACCTAAGTAGAAACAAAATTCCTTTCCTTTCTTTTTTTTCAGTGCAGCATAGGCACAATATAAGTTTAAAGACAATGCTACTAAACAGGAAGAGAAAGGAAATTTTGTCTCTACAGAATATCAAAAATATAGCTGACATAGCATAGGTTTCTGATTCTGGGAATAAGCCTGCTCCTTGTCATGCTCTAACTGTATCGGCTATCTGAAGACATGTATATTACCTCACATCCCTCTCATTCCCATCGGAGTTGGTCTAAATTCTCTGCAGCTATGGTGAAGTAGACTCTGCTTTTAACCTGTCGTTGTTCCAAATTCTAGTCTGAAAAATTTTCTTTCCAGTGTTTCAACTGTGTTTGTAACTGAGGGAGTAGAAACTTAATCTGACTCTGGTGCTAAGAAGTAGAGGCTTGGGAACTGACTAGCGCTAGATAAAGTCAGCATGATGGAGCCCCCTTGATTGAATCCTGGTAGCTTTAGAAAAAGAAAATCAGAGGATACACATGTGCATATGCTTGCTGCTGATTTCCATGCAATGCCCTGTGCCTCTCTGAGACTGGCCGCAAAAAGTCCATCGGCAACTATGATCCCAACCTTGGATCCCCATTTGCTGCTACTTTTAATGAAAATCTATAGAAAATGGACCAGGGATGGGGATTTAGCTCGGTGGCATAAGCGCCTGCCTTGCAAGCATGCGGTTGTGAGTTTGATCCCCGGTACCGATCAATAAAATAAAAAAATAAATGAAGGGGCTGGAGATTTAGCTTAGCGGCATAAGTGCCTGCCTTGCAAGCACATGGTTGTGAGTTCGATCCCTGATACCGATTAAAACAAAACAAAACAAAAAGACAATGGGCCAATAGACCAGGTAATTGATTTCTTTGTAACTTTGCACTTTTTTTTAACCACATGAGGTACTAGAGAATATTGAATTTAGTGTTAGAAGACTCAAGTTTGAATTTGAAGTTTATCATTGACTTGTTTTGCTCATAGTGTGGAATACAACTTCACTGAGGTTCATGGTCCTTATGATAATACCATAATGATGATAATACCATCATCTCTACCTGCCCCACCAGAATGCTCAACAGAAAAATAATACATCAAAGCAGTGGGCGGGGGGTTATTTTTGTTTTTGTTTTGTTTTTATTTTTTTGAGACAGCAGTCTCACTATGTGGTTCAGACTGGTATTGAACTCACTATGCAGATTAGGCTGACACTGAACGAATGGTGATCCTCCTACCTCATTCTCCTGAGTGCTGAGATCACAGGCATGCACCACTACTTTACAAGGAATACAGAAGATAGACCAAAAAAAGGTAAATAAATATACAGATAACCATAATAAAGCACAACACTGAAAAAAAAAAACTCAACAGTTCAACAACCAAATTAGTAACAGTAATGATAGGAAAAAGTAATTTAACAGTTTGTAAAAGTCTCTCAAAAACACCAAATGTGATTTTTTTTTTTTTGATACAGGATCTCTCCTTGTAGTTAAGGCTGGTCTTGAACTCACTATGTAGACCAAGTAGGGCTTGAGTTCACTGCAATCTTCCTGCCTCAGCTTCTCAAGTACTGGGATTACAGAAATGCACCACCACACCCAGCCCAGATGTGAATTTCATCCCAACACATAGCATAGCAAAAGTACTTAAAACTTTTTCCTCCATCTCTCTACGTATGTCTTATATCTGTATCAATTGTGTCTTTGAACCACCTTAAAACTCAAAATAAATCTCCTTCCCAAGCCAGCCCACTGTGGGTCTTATATCTCATTTCTCTCACTCTTTGGACCAATTATTTCATCCATTTCTCTTTTGTCTACTCCTTTACAGCAAACCCTCCTTTCTTGGTCCCTTTCATTTTACTCCAAAAAACTATTCAAAAAGATCCATCAGCTCAGCTAACAAATGCATAATTCTTCTTAAGAATCAACAGAAGTTCTAGATATTTGTGAGTTATTGTGTGTGAGTCACTATAAATATTGTGTTTATTACCATCACATTTTGACAAATTTACAGTGCAATTCATATTTCCTAGGATCTCCTCCAAAGCACTGTTTATGGATAAGGGAGTCATGTGATTTTTCAGCAGTCCATGGACACCATTCTGACCATTTTGTTATTTACTCTGACTGATTGTCCTTATGGTTCTTCAGAGTTTTGAATAACCACTTCTTTGTTTAGCTCATTTGTACCATATTTATTAACTCAAACTAGAACTAGAAGTGAGATCACAAATACATGGTATACTTGCTGCTACCTCTCTTCATATTCATGATAGATAGCAGTGACAAATTTTTTCCCACTGAGTCTAAATTAAGAATCCTCAATGTAGTACTGACAATCCATTGCTCTCAAACTTTGGTATGTGTCAGAATCACCTAGATGATTTAGTGAAATAGAAATTACTTCAGTTTCTAATGTAGAAGGTCTGTTATAAGGATCAAAATTCACATTTGTAATGTTCCCAAGCACTGCTCATACCACTGGTGGGAGGTCCACATTCTAAGACACACTATTCCACTAAACCAGTACCAAAACCAAACAAAGCTGGTCAATAAGATGGAACCTAACTGCTACCTTTGGTTAGAACATCTTATCTCTATAACTCTATAGAAAACAGGTTATGACAATTAATTGTGATGTGTCAGACTGGCTGGATTAAAAAATGCCCATGTGCCTAGGTGGGTCACAGAGATGAGACCTTGGGTACTATATACAGTCCCTGACTTCTTTCCTTTCTTGTGCTGTTCTCCAGATCTGCTTCCCAGCCACCATGAACTAAGCATCTTCACCACCTGCTTCCACAATGATGTTTCTGGCTTGGGAGCCAGTCAACCAACCATAAACTAAATCTCCTGAAGCCATGAGTGTAACAGGTGAGACACTGTCAACTTGAGAAGTTTAGGAGTTCAACTAAGTGATTCAGCAAGGGTCAGGGTCCTTACTTTGTAAACGTCTTCAGCCTGTGCAAGAGGAAGGCACCTCCATGGTGAAGGTGGGTAGTCTGCTTACAGCATAAGGAGGAAAAGAGACTTGTTTTCCCCCTTTTTTTGCTCTTGCTGCTTCTACTCTTTGCTGTCACCTTGAAGTGTTGCCCCTGTGTCATGCCGTCCTGCCTTAGAGCCAGCTGATTATGGACTGAAACCTCCACAAACTGTGAACTAAACAAACATTTCCTTCCTTTGAGTATTGAGTATGTTGTCCCAGCAAGAGAGAGAAAAGTAACTAAGATAATGAATCTAGTTAAACCCCCTCCATTAAGTTATGGGTGTCAGGTATATATTCCAGATAAGGGAAAACTGACCATTTACACAGGTAATTGCTATCCAGAATGGGTGAGAACCCTTACTAGTACATATTTACAATATCCTGTAAAATTTTCCTTTCATTGATTCAGATAACTGATTTCTTCTTCCAGAATGCTTGCACTCAATAGTGTGTATCCTTCATCATAGATCTTTTGGTTTGGACTTAGTTCTAGATTTTTTGTTGGTGACTTTGAACTTATTGTTATGGATTATCCACTCTTTCATCAGAAAAAGGCAAGCAGCAGGGGACCTGGTTCCTTACATGAATCTTTCTAGTGGATAGTATAAACAAGACCCAACTGAACTGAGAAAAGATTTGCTGGACTTGGCTTGCTTATGTGCAATCAAGCATTTAACATGGGGAAAGAAAAAAAATGGTTAAAAATAGAAAACAAATGTGTTTTGGTTTCTAAATATAGTACTGAATTAAATGTATTTCATAAAAGCATTTTAAAATGTTCAGTAAAGAGCATGTAATTCAGTGTTTTGCTTTTAAGACATTGCTTCAGCTATCTTAGGTAAGATTTGCTCTCAGAGGATGTGACATTTGTTCTCACAATGCTTCCATGTCAGTGATTTTCTAAATTTTACTTAGCAGAGAAATACTCTACTAAACAAAATCTTACAATAGGAGATGTTAACAGGGCTAACATGACAAATTCAAAAACAGATGAAAAACTCACAGAAGATAAATGAAAAACCTTAACAAAGTGACTGTTTACAAAGGTCTGAGTGGGAGAGAGGGATAGAAACAAGGAAAGGTAAATGTTCCTTAAGGCTGGGAATGGCATTGCCACTCCTATGCTTGAAGAGGCAGGACAGGAGGCAGAGTGCTTACCAGAACCTAGAGAGAACTGTAACTTTAGGAGAGATGTGGATTTTGGTAGAGAAAAGCAGCCATTGCCCAGTCATTGCTGCAGCCAATGGAATGCTAGATGACAAAAAAGTCCATTTGATGAAATTCAGCCTCCTGAGGACAAGCCAGCCTGCAGGGGACAAATAGCAAGATGGAGAACAGCAGAGAAAAGATTCAAACAACCCAACAAGAATAGGAAGCACAAAACAAAATATCCCAAACACCTGAAGCATTTCTGCTGCTGAATTGAGGTGGAGTGGTTCAATCTGTCAGCTTAATCTCTGGGGTCAGCAATCTCTGGGGCCCCTTTGTTGATTTTTAGTACTCTGATCTAATCCTTATGTTATAAATACTTCCATCACAATCAACAAAACATCTGCGTGTTTTGCAAATCGCCACATTGCAAAACCATGGTATGTGTGCAGAAAATAACTCAGGCTTATTATAGCCCAATATAAATGACACTAGATGAGTCCCAAAGGCTCAATGTTCTGGACTCTAGAAAGAATATTTTTATTGCACCAGGATCATAGTGGGGGGCCCTGAGTCTGGAAACCTAAAGGCTGAATGAAATGTTTATGGGGTACATAAGCCAGCTGAGGTCCCGCTTTTTCCCCTGTTAAGATTTTGGGCTGGTAAACTGAGTAGCCTCATTTATTATTAGAAGAATCCTCCCCAAGGGATTCACAATTCAGTTTCATGTGAACAGCAAATGTTAGGGAAGAATTTATACCAAAGATATTGAAATATATAGTTACTGGTCAGGATAAATAAGAAGATGAATGAGAAGAAAGAGAAGGATAAAGATACAAGATAGTTGGGAAGAGGGCTAGGTAGGTAAGAAAACCTACTAATCAGAAAAGTGACACAGAGAACCCATCACTAGGAAAATGTGAAATCTAATATTGTCCCCAGCAGCTGAGATGCAATACCCTCCAAATGTGCTCTGAAGTCTGAATCACAGCCTGGCCTCCTCCGCGGGGGCTGTTGCAGGTCTGTCAGTCATTGGGCAGAGCTGATGAGCACACCCTCTGCTGCTATGCAGAGAAGTCTGCCTAGGAAAGCCAAAACCAGGGTGGGGATGGAAGGAGATGGACAGGAGCCAGCATGCAGGAGTCAGACAGTCAGAGTCAGATATTCTGTTACTGGAGCTGCTACTTAAATCTCTCAGTTCACTCAAGAGGGGATTTAGGGGTGCCAAGGGTCAAGAGAAGATGTTTTAAATCTCAGTAGTTAGAGGGGCCTTCACAAGAAGCAAAAATAAACTGAAGCAAACAGAAAGGCACAGATGTTCTCTGCCTTGGTAGGTGCTCTCCAGATCTCTTACTTTATTATATGTTGGTTCAACTGTGCAACTAGAATAGCACAGGTTTCCTCTGTGTCAGATGCAGACAGAGAACAAGGTGGTATGAGATGTGGTGGTACACCCGCCCTATATCCTCCATGTCACCACACTGGCCCTGTGCCCATTTTCACTGCATGTACTTTTTCTAGGTTGGCAAGCTTTACATTAATAGTATAAAACCTTAGTTACACAGAAGATAAGCTGTAAATTTAGTTTCAAAGAATTCAAAAAGTCTCGCAAACCTTGCATATACAGACCAATAGCCTAGATCTATGGAGATGCCCATGGAAAGTATTGCTCATGTGGCAAAACTGAGTCAGAGAAAAGAGGACAGTGAGTCACACTTCCAAGTCACCTCATCAAGTATTTTCAGAGAACTAAGAATGATTCAAATGCTAACTTAAAGAAATTTAATTACAATTCAGAAAGCTACTAAAAGTATCCTCATTTAAAAATATATAGGTATAGATGAGGCTATTCAGTTGGCTATATCTAACACTTAAAATAGCTAAAAATGGAAATTATAGACATCTGTTTAGAGTTCTTTTTTAAAGTTCAATATTCATGGAATCAGTACTGTGAAGTATATTTTAAATTGTTGGCTGCATGTGTCATGAAATGTCATACTTCATTTTCATATCCTTTGCCTATTTTCTTTTCCTAAGTGAAACTGTCTATTTTCTGGTATATTTGGCATATGCATGTATTTATACACATGTATGCAATCATTTAACAAAAATATTTGAGAAATTCAATATAAAGTTTACACATGTGCTAGTCAGGTTTTTATCACTGCAACAAAATACCTAATGTAAACAATTTAAAGACAGAAAAGGTTATTTTGGCTCACAGCTTCAGAGCTTTCAGTCCATGGTAAGCTACTTCCATTACTTTAGGTCTTTGGGAGGCAGAAAATCATTTCAGAAGAGTATAGTAGAAGAAAACCAATCACTTTATGTAATCCAGAAAGCAGAGAGAGGGTTAAAGACCAAGAGGAAGAGGCAGGGGACAAAATGCACTTTGTAGTCATGTATTCAATAACCTGTCTCATCCAATTAGGCTTCAACTCCCAATAAACCTATTGAGCTATGAAATTTCAATGGATTAATTCATCAATTTTATTTCTCTTTTCTCGACTATGCCTCCTTTTATGGTACATATTTTGTCTTCTCCTCTAAAAAATTTATATGAAATTACATATATTTTGGAATATATTAGTGGTTGTTTCTGGTTTTAGTCTCCACAATTTAATCTCAGTCTTATAATTCATTTCACATTTGTAATAAAGCACATTTGGTTACAAGGAAGAAAAATCTAACATAACTCAAGTTAAGGGAATTGTGGGGCTCATGATAAGGTTACTGATAGCCAATGATCAAGAGGCCTCAAAAGTATCAACCAAGTCAAAAAAACCCCTGAAATTATCATCCTCAATCTCCACCACTACTTTAATCCTCAATTTCTAGTTTGCTTGGTTGAAATGAGAAAGAGAGGAGAGGGAAGTGGGAGAATCTGTTTGGTGAGCTCAGCCTGTATACTGATTCTTTTTGAGTCATATGATCTCCCCATAATAACTATAGCCAAGCAAAGTGGGACATACATGCCTGCTAATACCAGCAAAGCTGCCAGAGATGTATGGTAAATTGTCAACTATATACTCAAAGATACATGTGCATATGTTTGGGGTTGAATGGGGATGGGGGATAAAGTAATGAATATCAATTTTTAATGCATTCGTTCAAGGAAATCCAAAATGAATGAAAATAATTTTTATTCAAGGTCTTGGAAAGCTTCCTATTGTTTGTCCATGGTCTCTGTTTTTAACATACAATTAAAACTGTATGTTAAAATAGCTGTTCTTTTGCTCCTAAACTGAACCAAAACCTAAGGCTTTAGGTCATGAAAAATAATATGTAAGAACAGTTGAATAACTGATTATTTCCTGCAAGTTTACTAATATATAGTGGGCTAAAGCTGCTGTAACAAAGTGCCATAGACTAGGTGTCTTAAACAACAGAAATGTGTTTTTTTTCACAGTTCTGGAAACCATTACCTCTTTAGCTTATCTCCAAACATGGTCACATTCTGAGGTACTTGAAGCAAGGACTTCAACATATGAAACTTGGAGGAGATATAATTCAGCCTATAACAGTCAGTAAGTCTAGCTTCAAAACAAAATAATAAGGAATTGACCCTTAGTGAGACTTTTGGGGATTGGAAAGCTGCACTCAGTGGTCCACCCATACCCTGACAGCATTTCTGAGGGACATAGGGACTGGGAGTCTGTGCCCAGTGACCAGCAATCATCCAGGAACACTTGGTGAGGCTTTGGGGACTGGGAAGCTGTGCCCAGAGGCCTGCCCACACCTGAACACCTCTCTGAGGCCTGCAGGGACCAGGAGTCTGCACCCAGCAACCCACAGTCATCAAGAACCCTTGGGACTAGGAGCCTGTGCCCAGTGACTTGCCCACTGGGAAATCTCAGTGAGGCCTACTAAGACTGGTAGTCTATACCCAATGAACTATACATACATGAGAAGTACCTCTGAGGCCTACAGGGACTGAGAACCTGTGTCCAGCACCTGCAGTCATTTGGGAGCCCTCAGTGAAGCCCTTGGGGACCAGTTGTCTATGCCCAATCACCTGAAACCAACAGCAACCCTCAGTGAGGCCCACTGTCAGACAGCCTACCAGAGCACGAAGCAAATAGGACTAGGTATCCAGCTTATTTGTAGGAACACATGAAAATGCCAAAATGAAAAAACAAAATATGATCTAAAACTTCCATCCCATCCAGATCAGGTCCAGGAGACATAGACATTGATGAATTTGGAAATCACACACATAAAAATCTCTGAAATGATAACAAGGGAAGTAAAGAAACAACTCCAGGAAGCATAAAAGGAATTGAAATAAGAAACAATCTCTCAGGTAAAAACAGAAATGATAAACATAATAAAGGATTGATGAATATATCCAAAGAAGACATAGATAAACAAAATAGAGGAGCATAGGAAAGTGAAGGAAACCTTTAATGAACAACACAGGAAACAATTAGAACACATGAAACAGATTCAAGGAGGTATGCAGGAAATTAAAAATTCCATTGAAAGCTGGCAAAACCATACAAATGCAACTGAAAATAGATTGTCAGACCTTGAAGACATGATTATGACTAGTGATCATGAAAGGAAACAGCTCTTAAAGATAAAAAGAGACCAGGAAATAACAACTCAACAGCTGCAAGATGATGCAGAGATAAGCAATATAAGATTGATAGGTGTCAATGAATAAGGAGACAATGCAAGTGACATAAAAAGACTATTCACAAATATGACAGCAGAAAATTTCCCCATAACAGGAAAAGAACCAGGCAAGATAAGTGAGGCACATGGACCTCCAATTAGTCATAACCAAAATAAATCTACTCCTCAACATATAATAATCAAGATCCCTGAAATTCTGCACAAAAACAGAAGATTAAAAGCCTCTAGAGAAAAGAAATGGTCACCTATAAAAGAAAACCTATCAGAATCATGGCAGACATTGCAACACAAACCATCAAGTCAAGAAAAGCATGGAGTGAAGTATTTCAAGCGCTAAAGAAGACAACTTCCAACCCAGATTGATGTACCCTGCAAAACTATCTTTCAAAATCAATGGAGAAATAATATATTTCCATGACAAAGAACAACTGAAGAAATTCATGACAACCAACCCTGTAGGTTGAGAACTAAAAGATATTCTAGAAAGAGATAGAAATGATCAAAATTTCAAGAACAAGAATATGAAAAACAACCAAAAAACAAGCAGACGAGCAATTAAACAATGGGGTAAAAGTAGGGAACCAACAACAAAAGGATAACATGACAAAGACAAGCCAATACATATTAGTTATAACCATTAATGAAAATAGTCTTATTTCACCAATCAAAAGAAACAGACTAGCAGAGTGGATTAAGAAAAAAATCCAACAATATGTTGTACACAAGAAGCACATTTAACTCAAAAGGAAATTTACACACTGAAAGTGAAAGGGTAGAAAACAATAAGCCATGTGACAGGAACCCAGAAAAAATTAGAGGTAGCAATTCTGTTTTCAGACAATGTGAACTTCAAACCAAAAATGATCAAAAGGAATAAAAAAGGTCACTACATACTTGTTAGGGGAAAACTTCCAGAGGAAGAGATAACAATTATAAACTTCCAGAGGAAGAGATAACAATTATAAATATAATTATAAATATGTACCAAATATGGGAGTACCTAGCTATAAAAGATAAATATTAATAGACATGAAAAATCAAACAAGCAATAATACAATCATAATGGAGGACCTTAATACTCCATTGTCACAAAGAAACGTTGACTAGACAAAATACAAAACATCAGCAAAGAAAGAATAGAACTGAATCAAACTTGTAAACAAATGAACTTAGTAGATCTGTCCAGAGAATGCCACCTAACAACATCAGAATACACATTCTTCTCAGAAGTACGTGGGACAATCTGTAAAACAGACCACATGCTAGCCCATAGAACATGCTCAAGTAACTTCAAAAGAATCAAAATTATCCTGCATATTATCTGACCATATTGCCATGAAATTAGAAATTAATTACATAAGAAGAACTCTATAAACACATCCAACTAAATACCTTTCTGCATAATCAGTGGGTCACAGAGGAATTTGAAGAAGAAATTAAACAATATCTACAATCAAATGAAAATGTGAATACAACTTACCAGAACCTGTGGGATGCAATGAAAGCAGTCCTCAAAGGAAACGTGGCCAAGAGGGAAGGGGCTGGGACCTGCACTGTAACCTCTGTGGAGAAAGCCAGGGCCATGACAGGAGAGAGAGGTAGGAGGAGGCCCCCGGCCCAGAACCCTGACAGCCCTGATCCAGGAGAAGGAAAAACAAGGGAGACTGAGGGTGGCAAACATGCAACATCAGACATGGCTTCAATGGACATTAAGAGATATCTTCAGGACCTTGTAGAAGAGCTCAAATCTGAAATATTAAATCAGATAAAGCAGGATATGAGTAGAGTAATAAAGGAAATGCTCTCAGGAAGCATCTCTTAGGATGATACAGACAGAAGAAGGGAGGAACACAAAAGAAGGAGAGAAACATTCAATAAAGAATATAAAGAAAATATAGACTACATGAAGCAGATTCAAAGAGACTACCAGGAAATTAAAAACTCAATTGAAAACTGGAAAAACTCCTTAAAAGAAACTAAGGATAGATTATCAAAACTTGAAGATAAGTTTGCAATGCGTGATCATGAAAGGAAAGATCTCTTAAAAATAACAAGGAAACAGGCAGTAACAATACAAAGGCTAGAGAATCTAAAATTTAAGAATAAGAAACGTGAATGAAGATGCAGGAATACATACAGGCGAATTACAAAGGCTATTCACGGAAATAATTAAGGAAAACTTCCCAAGCGTGGGAAAAGAAAATGACATTCTGTTGTGTGAGGCATACAGAACTCCAGCCACCTACAACCAAAACAGATCTACACCCAGGCACATAATCAATATATCAGAAATTCAGTACAAAAACAATATTAAAAGCTGTCAGAGAAAAGAAACAGATTACCTATAAAAGTAAGCCCATCAGAATCACAGCTGACTTCTCGACACAGACCATCAGATCAAGAAGAGCTTGGAGTGAAGTCTCCCAAGCCCTAAAAGAAAATAACCTCCAGCCCAGATTGATGTAACCTGCAAAACTGTCACTAGAAATTAATGGAGAAACAAGATGCTTCCATGACAAAGAGGAACTGGGCAAGTTTGTGACCACCAATCCAACCCTGCAGAGAATCCTGAAGGACATTCTAGAGAGAGAAAAAAAAATACCAGGATTTTAGGAACAGTGGCAGAAAGCCCTCAATGATTGGGGCAGGCAGTAGAATGAAGGAGAAAACTAAACAAAGGCAGAAAAGTAGCATAGCAGAAATGAGGCAGAAAAGGATAACTAGAAATTCTAACATAGATGGCCTTGATACGCTATACTATTAATAGTGCACCAGGATTTAAAACACACACTACTCACACTACTCTGCTTAGATGTATTATATTCTGTTCCAGTCGTTCTACCTGTACTAGATTTGAGGGCACGGTTATCCCAAAAATAGCAGGGTATAGTACGGTAATCATCCTTAATTTCCTATTAACTTAATCTAAAGCTCTGTATAACCTACACTGTTTTACCATGACTGACTGTAATCGAATCTGGTTTGTTGGGTCACTGTTTTGTATTGATAGATTTTATTCAAAGCTGTTATGATTGATAGTATCAAGTCTGAGAGTATAGGCAACTGCACTTAAGATGACAAGATCCACGAGAATATCCACTATGGTTTGATTATTACCTGCCTTTGAAGTTTTATACTATCTACAATGTTTTATTTTACTAATATTGTTGTTTACTGCTATACTCAATTATACTGTTATATTCAATTATGCCTGATGGTATAGACATTCTATTAAAGATAATAAGAACACATTAATCATTGTAGATCACCTTGTACTGTGGTTTTATACGACTTTTTGGTTTCATGTTTTTATAGGAATTTGTTTTGTTTTGTCTTGCTAAGTTTTGTTTTTCCCTCTAATACAGAAAGGATAGAAATACACGTAGAGATTCATGCATGCGTAGCTGTTCACACTCTCACTGTTTGACTATCTACTTTGTATGCTTTAATT
>PVLA01005067.1:0-47084 GCA_004027455.1 Hydrochoerus hydrochaeris | reverse complement strand
ATTTCTAAGAGGATAATATGTAATTTATTAATTAGTGATTTCTTATTGTTTATCTTTTTTTTTTTAATTCTGTATTATCTCTACCCTTTACATGCTTTTGTTTCTCTTTAAATAAAATCTTAAAAAAATCCTCAATGAAATGCTGGCAAACAGAATACAGCAAATCATCAAGAAGATTATACATCATAACCAAGTGGGATTCATCTCAGGAATGCATGGTTGTTTGAACATATGCAAATCAATAAATATAATACACCATATCAATAGAACCAAAGCCAAGAATCATATGATCACCTCAATAAATGCAGAAAAAGTTTTTGATAAAGTCCAACACTCATTCATGATAAAAACCTACAGATAGTCAGAATAGATGGTCTTTACCTCAATGTGATAAAAGCCATATATGATAAACTAACAGCCAACATCTTATTAAATAGAAAAAAACTGAAAGCTTTCGATCTAAATTCAGGAAGAAGATGAGATCACTGTTCCTATTTAATATAGTTCTAGAAACATTAGCCAGAGCAATTAGATAAGAGAGAAAAATAAAAGGAATAAGGATAGGAATGGTAGCAGTTAAATTATCATTATTTGAAGATGGCATGAAACTCTACACAGAAGACCCCCAAAGCTCCACTGAAAGACTCCTACATTTAATAAACAAATTCAGTAATGTAGCTGGATACAAAGTTGACACTCAAAAATCAATAGTGTTTCTATACACAAACAACAAACTCACTGAGAGAGAAATAAGGAAAACTACACCCTTCATAATAGCATCCAAAAAAATGAAATGCTTAAGAATCAATCTAACAAAGGAAGTAAAAGATCTCATTCAGTGAAAATTACAGTACTCTGTAAAAAGAAATTGGAAAGTATCTCAGAAAAGGGAGAGACATTCCTTGTTCATGGATGGGAGGAACAAACATTGTAAAAATGGCCATTGTTATATAGATTTAATGTAATTCCAATCAAAATACCATTAGCATACCTCTCAGATCTAGAGAAATAATTCCTAAAATTCATCTGGAACCAGAAGAGATCTAGCATAGCAAAGGAAATTCTGGGCACAAAGACAAGACAAGAGGCATCACAATCCCTGACTTGAAGTTATACTACAAAGTTGATATAATAAGCGTGGTACTGGCAAAAATACAGACCTGAAGATCAATGAAATAGATTAAAAAATACAGCTCCAACTACAAACACACTTAGCCATCTTATTTTTGACAAAAGGACCAAAAAATTTCACTGGAAGAACGACAGCCTCTTTAGTAAGTGGTGCTGGAAAAACTGGCTTTCCATATGCCAAAAACTAAAACTAGATCCATGCCTATCACCATGCACTAAAGTCAAAATGGATTAAAGATCTAAATATTAAAACAAAAACACTAAATCTGCTGGAAGGCAAAGCAGGAGGAAATCTTGAAGACATAGGGGTAGGTACAGAGTTCATGAACAAAAATCAAACAGCATGGGAAATACTTCCCAGAATCAACAACTGGCATCTCATCTCATTAAAAAGTTTTTGCATGTCAAAAGCAATCTCTAACAGAGTGAAAAGACCCACTAACTGGGAAAAAATTTTGGGACTATGAGGGAAGAGAACAAGAAGCAAGCCTTCCCTGCAAATTGGCACCTTGTGTGGGCTGGTAGGGTGTTAGGCAAACACCCCCATTTTCCCAAGTCGATGCCATTCATGGACTGTGTGGGGAATGAACAAGAAGCCACCAAGAAGCAAGCTGTCTCTGTGAATTGGTGCCATGCATAGCCCACTGTGGGGATAGCCAGATACCAACCCCGTCTGGCACGTGAGCTGGGAAATAAGAAGGGCCAACCCCATCCCCCATCGTAAGTGACCAGCTGATCCAGAGAAACACAGGCTATGATGATAGCTACTGAGGTAAAACACAATTTAATGCTTGTAACGCTTAGTGTTTCACTGACTTTGGAGGTCCAAAGTCACTAGTCTGATCATCTTTTCAGAGGATAACAATATGCAATTTATCATCTATGGGGGATCTCCTCCTCAAGATGGTAGCCATTGTTAATTCCCTATCATCCTGTTTGGAAGTCCTGCATCATTTAATTGTTTTGTTGGGTTAGGTTTTGTTTTGTTTTGTTTGATTTTATTATATCCATGGGCAGCTATTTCAAAGATAACAAGACATATTATGGTAGTCATTTTGGATTTACCCTTATCCTGTTTTGGAGTCCTTTATTGTATTCATTGTTTTGTTTTTATTGGTTCTATTCTGTTTTGTTTTGTTTGATTTTTATTGTGTCTGAAGGTATCTGCAGCTATTGTTTTGAACTCCTGTGTCACTTGTACTGGTTTGTTTTAATTGGCATTATTCTGTTTTATTTTGATTGGTTTTACTCTTTTTAAAATAAACATTAAAATTTTTTAAAAGTCAGCCAATTCTCTACCAGACAAAAGATTTCTATCTGGAACATAGAAAGAATTAAAAAAGATCAGGTCTCCAGAATTCAAAGACCCAATCCGAAAATGGGCATCTGAAATGAATACACACTTCTCAGATAAAGAAATACAAATGGCAAATAAATATATATATAAAATTCAGCTTCATTGGTCATTAGAGAAATGAAAACTAAAACAACACTGAGATTTCATCTCACTCCAGAAAAAACAGCCAAGATCAAGAAATCAACCAATAACAAATGCTGGAGGGGATGTGGGGAAAAGAAACTCTTCTACACTGTTGGCAAGGGTGTAGGCGGGTGCAACCACTGTGGAAATCAGTGCGGAGGGTGCCTTAAAAAGCTAGGATTAAAGGTCTCATTTGACCCAGCTATCCTGCTTCTAAGAATTTTCCTAGAATAATTGAAAACATCATACCACAGTGATATATGGACACCCATTTTTATAGCAGCACAACTTGTAATAAATTTGTAATTTGGAAACAACCCAAATGCCCATCAACTGAGGAATAGGTCAAAAAGATATTGTATTTTTTTATATAATGGAGTACTACTCATCTATGTAGAATGATTGCATCGAGGCTTTTATAGACAAATGGATGAGACTTGAGTCCATGCTCAAAAGTGAAATAAATCAGATTCACGTATGTAAATACTGTATTGTCTCCCTAGTGTAAGAAAATTAAAGAGTAAATAAAATCCAAAATCTACAATAGATGTTATGAAAGGTAAGAAACTGGAAAAAAACTAGGATAAGGAATACAAGAAAAGGAAAAGGAAAAAGATATAAATTTGTTTATCCATACATAAAATAACTGAGTATACTACTAATTCTATTAGCTCTTGGAAAAGAACTGTTAATACTCATATGATTAGATCTATTTTCACATCCATATCTGGTAATCTAAAGAAATCTTTTGAAGATAACAATATGCAATGTTACAGCCATTGTTAAATTCCTATCATTGTTTTGAAAGCATATATTGTTATTGTTTTGAGTTTTTGTTATTCTTGTAGTTATTCCTTGTATATCTCCTGTTTTTTGTTTTTCTTTTCTGTGCTTTTTCTCTTTAAAATAAAAAATTAAAAAATAATAAGAATTAACATCTGTCAAAGTAGTTACTCAGATTATGAGAAACAAGATATAGGTATGAAAAATTATCCAAACAATAGTAGTACAAACTTTCCTTTTCAATGAACTAAAAGAAACTAGCAGTATAACTATCTTAACTATGTTGTATTTGTTTCCTTTTCCTTCCTTCCTTTCTTCTATTCTCCATCCCAGGTTCTCTTTCCTTTTGAACACTTTCTTATCATTTCACAATGTCTATTTTAAATTTTGGACATTATTTACTCTTTCAGTTTCTCATACAAGGGAGATAATACATTATTTACACATCAGAGTCTGATTTATTTCACTTATGAGTGCTATCTCAAGTTGCACCATTTACCTGCAAGTCTGAAGCTATCCTTCTTTATAGCTGAATAGCACACTATTATATAAGAAGACCATAACTTTTTTAACCATTCCTCTGTTAATAGGCATTTGTGTTTTTCCAAGATTTAGCTATTACAAAATGTGCTGCTATAAACATGGTTACACATATATTGTTGTAGTACGATGTTTGTAATTATTCCAGGAAGATACCCAGAAGGAAAATAGCTGTATCAAGTGGGACCTCTATTCCTAATTTTTAAAGGAATCTTCATACTACTTTTCCAATGGCTGTACCAGTTTATACTATCACCAGAAGTACAAAAGGGTTCTTTCTCCCCCTTTTTTCCTGTGATTTTATGCTGTATCTATTCAATGGAAAGAGACTGAATTTTTTTTTGGCTGGATTATGTATTGAACCTAGGGCCTCTCCCATGCTAACCATGTATCCTATCACTAAGCTACACCATTGGCCCTTGAACACGTTTTTGTGTTTTTCTTAACCATGTAAATAAAATCTATTACTTGGAACTACAAGTAGAAGACACATTTTCCATCTCTTGCCTAAACTGTGGTTTTCTTCCTCATCTTTCCACTTTACTACACTATAATACCTCCATTAACTCCCAGGAAGCCACCAGATTGAGCCTTTTCTAAATGACAAATCTGGTTTTGTGATTCCCTACTTAGAAGACTCTTACAGCCGCATAGCACCGTAAAGTCCAATGTCTCCCAAGCACAGCTTCTCACAAATTCCAGTCTTCCCACCCTCACCTCTAGCCACCCTTCCCTCCTAAACACATGATGATTCATTCAGGTGCAGGACCATACTCTAGGGGACAGTTTCTGCATTATGCATTTTATATTCTTATTTAAAACTATGTTTAAGAAAATTTCATAGTATTTTAAAGATAAAGATGGTTTCACATCATTTCTTTCTTTCATTACTTGTACACATATTCCAATTGTAAATTAAATAAGATTTTGAACTAAGAACCTATTCTTTCTGATTAATTCCATAAACTTTTGTTCAGTATTTATCATATGTCAGGTGCTCTCTTCATTTATTGCATAACAATAAATGACTGCAAAAATTCTGATCTCTGGAAGTTCACAGTCTGGCAGGGAAAGAAGACAAGCATGCAAAAAAAACTGTAACACAATGTGACAAGTTCAGGAACAGAAATATGCATTCAGTACTCTAGGAATGCAAGATAGATTAATTTTCCCTGAGGTAGTTGGGGAAAACTTCAGGGAGGAGACCGAACATTGGAGCTGGAAACTTGCTAAGAGAAGGGAAAAAAAACTGCAGGCACAGAACAGCAAAAACAAAGATAAGAGTCATAGACACCTATCAGGGAACCCTGAATCACCCCTTTTTTCTCTCTGGAGATCTACAATTAAGGGTTGAGCAGTCTTTTCTTTTGAACTGTCAAAACACAAAGCATCTAATTATATTCTCTCTTTTCTAGGCAGTGATTGTTAAGCTCAGACTCCAACAGGCTTCTGTGCACACCAGCCTGTCTGAAAGAAACTACCTTCAAATTCCAAAGAAACATCCCTTGAAGAACTTTAACGTGATTCCAAGATGATTGCATGGTACCTCTCTCAGGAGAAAAGAAAAACTTAGTTTCTGGAAAGTTACTCTTACAGATGCTCGTTTCTTTCAGGACAGTGGTTCTCAGTCATGATTGTTGGATTCTACTTACACATTTTTTATTTTAATGATTTCAGTGCCCAGCCAGCACCCAGACCAATTGAACCAGAATTTCTGAAAGTAGCGCCAACATAGCAATGTTTTTTAAAGCTCCAGTTATGGATCAAAAATATCCCTCAAGAGGCTTATATGTTAGAGGTGGGGCTTTTGAAAGGTAATTCAATTATAAGACACTAACATCATCTGTGAATTAATCCACTGATGAGTTCATAGCTGCATGTGCTGTAAGCAGGTAAAACCTAATTGGAGGAAGAATACTAGAAGAATATGCTGGAAAAGTACATCCCGTCTTCATCTCCTTCCTGTCTTTTTGGTTCTCTTCCTACTCTTTCTACTTCCTGGTTGCCATGAGGTAGGCAGCTTTCCTCTCTGTGCCCTACTGCCATAATGTTTCTGCCTTGGAGCTAGCTCATCATGGGCTGAAACCTCTGAAACTATGGGCCAAAATAAAACACTTCTTTCCTTTGCATATGTCAGATATTTTGTCACAATGGAAAAGTGATTATTAAAGCTCTCTAGATGATTCCACTGTTAAGTCAAGGAAGAAGCACTGATTTGGACTTTATAATTTTTTACCACTTAATATAGATGTGTAACTATCAAAACACTCAAGCTTCTCTGACAATTATAGGATTACTTGTTGGTTTAGAAATGGAATGGACAGACATTGTATTTATCCTAGATGTAAAATTTGTCTCTTGTTTTGGTTTATCTCAGTCTTATGATCTCTCCCATTTCTCTCAATGTTCCTGTCTCTGATGACAGTGTTTAAGAAACAGGATTTGGCTAAATGGATCTAAGAGAAAGGTCTACAGCCTGCCTCACTTTTAGTTCACTGGCTCTGTAGTTTAAGGATAAAAATTTCTCACATTCACTCAATTTGAAGTTATTCTTTGGAGCTAAATTTCTGCAGTTCCTTCTTTGTGTCTGGTCTCTTCTCAGGCACAGATCCATTGCCTAAAGTTAGAAACAGTGCATTCCCATCTATGAGCTATTAAGGGAGGAAATGAGGAATTCAGAGGTCTTTATCACAAAAGAAAGGGGAAGAATTTCAGACTGAGAGAAGATGCACAACTGACCCTCACAATCAGACATAGGGTTGATTTCTGTTCCTCATGTTTCCTGATTTGCGGAGAGAGATTGCAGGAAGATGGTGTGCCACGAACTGGGCAAAGAAAAGAAAAATGAGTCAGTTGGCACCCACCAGAAAGTCAGCAGCAAGGTGAGGAAAAGAGGAGTGCAGAGACCCAGTAAACAGAGCGACACTGATAGAAAAATAAAGTTCAGACCAGGCAAATATGGTGGTGCTGTGGTTCACCTAGTCAGAAAAAAATTGATTTCTTACCAAATTAACGAACTAACACCTGTGGATGAAACAGCCCACACAAGTGTTGGCTTTAGCAAGGGTGCTTGTCAGAACTGAAGTGACATGATGTAAATTCACAGGCAAATGCAAACTTGATGAAAACTCATTATTCACTCAGAGATTGTTGGACATACGCAGCAGACTGGATGACCTCTAAGTCCCCTTATGGCTCTTTAATCCTATGGTTCTGATCCCGAATGATTACCATGAACCTGGCATGGCCCAGAAAGTACACTTGGTGAAATTTCCAAGGGACTTCGCATCTAGGTGCCAGTGTATTGTGTGCATGTGTGTGTGTGTGTGTGTGTGTGTGTGTGTGTGTGTGTAGGGGGCTCACCATGCTAAGGCAGGAAACTTCCAAGAAGCAATTTCCAACAGAAAAACTGCTGCTTCTGTGTGCCCACTAAGAAGTCCTCAAAACAGTATAAAATTGGAAGCTAATCAGTTCCTACTCTCACAATGAGAGTTTTCTCTAGTGGAGATTTTATTCTTCCTGGTCACCTATAAGAAGTATCCCATTAGCACAATACTACAGAAGTCTTGTCCACTTTTCTTTTGCTATGAGAAATCTGTCTACTCTTTTGAGAGTTCCTAAGCTTACTTCATCAAAGGAACCATGAGGGGTTGGTCTTTACTTCTGATCCTTCCAGATAGTAAACATTGTGCCAGTTTCTTCTAGAAGGAACCAGAGTCAGCAGAGAATTCAGAAGAAATTGGGGCTCTACAAAGATGGAAGCAGAGCAAGTGTTCCCTCCTTGCACCTAACAGGTCTCTGGTCTCATGGTGAGGTAGCAGCTGCAGCTCTATACAATATCCCTACCAGACCCTTGCCTCATTCTCATTTTAACCACTTATCCTGCCTAATTGTTTCCTGCCAACAATAACTCAATGATTTCACATGTAATGCTCCCCTCATCATGATGCAGCCTAAACAGTGAAATTACAATAAAAAGAATAAATAGAAACTATTGCTCACACAATTCTTTGATTGCACATAAAAATCTGGGGGAAGACTTAAAATATTTTCTTTCTAGTCATGAGCTGGAAACATTGATGGATTTAGATTATAATCACTTGGGTTTCTTTTAAAACCTACTTCTTGAATTTTCTGATTTTATTAAAATCTCTGTTAGTGGGCACTCAAATAGTATAGCAGCATTCCTTTGAGGATGTTTTCTATGGCTATATATTTTTAGAAGGAGACAAAAGACAAGAATATAACAGGACATCATGGTTTTAATTTTTTAAAAAATAAGAACTTTAAAAATCTTCCTGAAGTCTATAATGAATTGGTAAAATCTTGTAAACTTCTGTTGTGAATGTGATCTGCAATAATACATGACAGATAGTCAGACAGATTCACTCATTCTTTATCTCAGTTACTTTCTACTTTCTGAGACAAAATACCCAACACCCAAAGTTAAAGGGAGGAAAGGTTTGTTTAACTCATAGTTTGTAAAGGTTTCACTCCATAATCAGCTGGCTCCAAGATAGGGGGATAACTGTTCATGGTGACAGAAGACAGCAAAAGCAACAAGGAAGAGAGAGGGGGACAAGCGTCTTTATTTTTCAATCCCTCATTTGTATGCAGGCTACCTGCTCTAGGGGTGGATGTAGCACTCAATCCTTAATTCCAGCACTGGACCGTGGACCAATCACAAACTCTAGATTCGGTCACCTTTTCAGCCTACCTCCAATGACTGCATGAGGCTTTATGAAGGTATCCAGACACAAACCATAACATCCTACAAAATCCTCAAACTCTGAAGAAATATTAATTCCATTTCCTTACATCATCAAGTGTTGAGAAACAATAATCTGAACTTAAAAAGGGAACACATCAATTATTTCTGCCATACATGCAGATAAAGCATGTCCTTCAAGTGAAAAATTGTAGTTAAATGAAAATTCAAGGAATTCTGGGAATTTTAAACCAAAAGCAAAAAAGAAGGCAGTAAAGAAGGAAGAAAAAAGTTGCTCCATAAGGGATCAAGAAAGAAGCATGTTTCCTGAGACATCAAAGAGGCCTGTTACACCAGCTACTATAAATCAGGATATAATCAGCCCATAAGTTCATATAACCAAAGGAAATTAAGCTTTGAAGACATAGATAAGACATTTATGAATTTGTACCTTGCCCTAAGATCAAAATCTATTAAAATAAAGAGACTTGAAACACAGAAATTTTTCTCACTTTACAAAAATTTTAGAACCAAAAATATATACTATATTTAAACATTATATCAAGGTCTTTATTCTCTTTCTTATTTTTCCATTTCATTAAATTATAGAGGGACTTGCAATAACTTTTTAAAAAATTGTTATTCTCTTACTCAGTATAATGTAACTTCTTAATTGTACTCCTTGATTTTGGGCTATATGTTTCTCTTCCCTATTTGGTTCATTCTTAAATGATTTAATTCACTAAGGTAGAAAAGAAGGCTATAAAAAAGTTAAAATTTTTCCTGGCTAATTTTAAATGAACAAGATAAGTCAATGTCACAGAACAATTCAGGGTAAACATTTAGAGATCATAAAAGACAGTAAAGGATCTTGAATAACTTTTTCCCAACTAATAAAAATGGCAGGGTAAAAGAGTAGCTCTCTATTTTCTAGGAACTATGGACAAATATAAAGCTGCTTCTTGTTAAAAGACTAAAGATTTACTTACAATGGGGTTTGAGCACATAGAAAAAAGTAGTGACCATCAGGAGGCAGCATAGGAACCTAAATAAAACAAAACAAAACAACCTTTTTCTCTATTAAGATCAGAGGTCTGAACCAGGTATGATGGCATATGCCTATAACAACAGCACTGAGGCAAGAGGATAGCTGCAAGTTCAAGGTCAGACTGGGTTACACAGTGAATTCAGTGAAGCCACCAGAATTATACAGTGAGACCCTGTCTCAAAAAAAAAAAAAGTCTACTAAGGGAACGAAATCCAAAGAAAGACAAATTATGACTTGAATAAATCTTTCAGAATATCAGAATGATTTGGTGTGAGCTGAAATAATAGTTCAAATAGTGGGTTCAAATTTCTTTTATATAAAGTATTACTTTCTCCTACCAGGCTGAGAGCTCAATGACAAAAAGAGCATGTTTTATATTTCTGTGTATTTCTGGCATGTAATTCAATGTCTGGAAAATACTAGGTACCCAACTGTAATCAATGATATATTGTATCAACTTGAGAAGTTAATGGTTGATTCACTGTGTCAGTTTGAGAAGTTCAACTCAGTGACTCAGCAGAGGGACAGGGTCCTCACAACCTGAGGCTTTGCAAGAGGAGATCACAGAGATGATGTGAGTGCTACACTCACTTTAGGGTGAGGAGCCTGCACACAATAGAAGAGGAAAAGAGGCTTGTTTACATCCTTTTTTGCTTTTGTTGTTTCACTGTCTTCTGCTGTCATGAAGAGTTGTCCCTCTGCCACTGTACACTTCCTTCAAACCAACTGATTGCAGACTGAAACCTCCACAAACTGTGAGCTAAATAAACCTTTCCTTCCTTAATTTTGGGTGCTGAGTATTTTGCCTCAGCAACTGGAAAGTAACTGAGACAAAAATGAGTGAATCTTTCTGATTATTTTTATGTATTACTGCAGATTACATTCACAACAGAAGTTACAAGACTGTATCAATTCATTATAGACTTCAGAATTGCTTTTAAGGTTATTATTTCTAAAAATTAAAACCAAAACAAATCTTCAAAATAAGATAATAGGAAATCAACAATGGCTAGCATAATGACTCTTATTTTCTTCAAAATAGCTGTCCATACAGCATATATTAAATTAAAACAAAACAATAAAACCAACCAAAACAAAGTAATGAAAGCAATCACTTTCATAACATCTATTGTGCTTCTTTGGATCCTTCAGTTTTTTATGCTAGGGCAATAACACAGTATTCACATAAGTGCAAACCATTTCACCCATGAGCACGATCTCCAGTTGCATCCATCTGCCCTTGAAATTATCCTACTTTATAGCTGGGTAGCTTTCCATTGTGTGAAAATGGCATATCTTTCTTATCCATTCTGTGATTGATAGGCAAGTTACCCTGGTTTTTTCCTGGTCTTCTGTCACATGGAACAATTGTTTTTTCTCCTTTGATTTTCAGTTCATGGATTTCCTTTTGAGTAAAATGTCTTTCTTGTATACAGTATATTGTTCCTTGAGCTACTATCCCTGTGTTTTTTATTGCTGAATCGAGGTCATCTTCATTAATTGTTACAACCAGCATGCATTGGTTCATCTCTGTCATGCTATCCTCTTGGCCCTACACCTTTCCCCTTCATTCAATTGCCTGTCTTGTTTGTCATTCCTCTTCTGCTGCTGTTCCTGGAACCAAAGGCCATCTTTATCTCTCTCTCAAATATTCTTCACAACTCTCTGTGGGGTTGATTTGGTGGTCATGAATTCCTTCAGTTGTTCTTTATTATGGAAGTGTCTTATTTTTCCATCAATTTTGAAGCATAGTTTTGCAGAGTACATCAATCTGGGTTAGCAGTTGTTTTCTTTCAAGATTTCAAGCACTTCTCTCCAAACTCTTCTTGACTTGATGGTTTGTGTTGAGAAGCCTGCCATGATTCTGATTGGTTTTCTTTATGGGTGATCTGTTTCTTTTCTCTAACATCTTTTGATATTTTGTTCTTGTGCTAAATTTCTGGGACCTTGATTATTATATGTCTGGTGTAGATTTATTTTGATTATGGCTAGTTGGAGTTCTACATGCCTTACTTACCTGTATGTCAGGTCCTTTTCTCATGCTTGGGAAGTTCTCTGCTGTTACTTCTGTAAATAATCTCTTTATGTTGTTTGTGTTGACTCCTGCTTTTTTTGTTGACACCTATCATTATTAAGTTATTTTACTTTGTGTTGTCTTGCAGCTGTTGTGCTGTTATTTCCTGGTTCCTTGTTATTTTTTTTTTTTTATTGGTACCAGGGATCGAACTCATGACAATGCGCTTGCAAGGCAGGCGCTTATGCCACTGAGCTAAACCCCTAGCTCTCCTTGTTATTTTTAAGAGATCTTTCCTTTTGTGATTGCTAGCTGCCATCCTCTCTTCAAGGTCTGAGAGTCTATTTTCAGTTTCTTTCAAGCATTTTTGCCAGCTTTCAATTTGATCTTTAATTTCCTGGATATATCTTTGTTTCATGAATTCCAATTATTCCATATATATATATATATATATATTTCCATATATATATATATTTCCATATATATATATTTCCATATATATATTATTCCATACGTATATATTATTCCATACGTATATATTATTCCATATATATCTGTTTCATGAATTCCAATTCTTCTTTACATTGTTTGTACAAGTTTTCCCTCATTCTCCTAAGCTCCTCTTTTTTTTTAAATCTATGTCTTCTTTAGTAACACTCAGCAACCCTTTTATTATGGTGGTTTTTCTTTTATTTGAGATATTATTTCAGGTCTGATTTCTTTTAAAGTCTCATGAAGTAGTTTCTTTACTTCAATTGCCATTGTCCCAGAAATTTCAGGTGTGCAGCTTCCACTTTCTTCTGTGTCCTTGTCTCTTGGACTACTTGTTTGGGCTGGCGGCCAGAGATTGCTTTTTACTCCTTCATCTTAACATTTTCCTAGGTTCCACTAGATGGGCAGGTTGTGGGGTCCCAGGTGCTTCTCATGTTGGCCACCCATCCACAGTATAAAGGAATGCGTCAGGTACCTAGGTTTCCCCTAACCCAGGGTCCCAAGGATGTAGGGGGGTATGGGGTGGGCTTCTCTACACACTAGCATCTTCCTCAAGGCATGGCTGGCTGGTTCTCCTGGCTCACACTGGCTACCCATGGGAAAGTCCTGATGGTGGCCTGTGTGCACACAGCAGCTGGGCTGGCTGCCTGTAAATTATATCTTAATAAAGTTAAGCTTTATCAATGATGAACTTCTTGCCTATGATAGATATGGTTACCTAGAGGATCATCCCTTTCAGGAGACTTGCTGCCCAGCTATGAAGAATGTAATCAGCACAGAACCTAGACTTTTAGTGCCTATAGATTCAAACACATCTCCATGCCCAGTCATTCCCTTCCCAGGACAACCCCCATCCTTGTGAGGCCAGGGAATAAAATCCCAGGCATTTCTGCAGCAAGGAGGATAATTCTGAGTAACATTACTCACCCCAGAGTCTCCTGCTGGGTTAGCTGCTTAGTCAGCTCTGCATCATGATTTGTCCCCCCCCACACACACTCGATCCTACTTCTCCTTCCTGTCCTTTCACAAGTATTGATCTCCGGTCTTTTTGTTTTTTATGCATATTTGCAGTAATGTTTATGTTCCTTGTGTGAACATTAGAAACATTACAATAGCTCATATACATATTTAAATTCCTTTCTTCACCTCCGTTCACCCCCTTCCTTCTCCCTCCTTCCATCTCTTGATTCCCTTCTCATTTGAGAAAGTTCTATCTCCTTACTTCCTATTATCTGCCTTTTACTATGCTTTTTATTTACATAAGGGAAAGCATGTAATATTTAAGCTTTTTATCTAACTCATTTATCTTAACACTATGGTCTCATGGTGCATCCATTTTCATGAAAACAGCTCAAATTCTTCTTTATTTATGGCAGAGTAGTGCTCCTTTATCAATTCATCTGTTTATGGACATATAGGCTGCTTCCAAGATTTAGCTATTATGAGTCTTATTGCTGTACACTTGGGTATGAATGTGTCAGTATAATATGATGTCTTTACATCTTTCAGAAAGGTACCTGGAAGGGTAATAACTGTGTCAAATGCAATTCTACTTTTAGTTTTTTGAGGAATATCCATACTGATTTCCATAGTGATTGTACTAGTTTATACTCTCACCAACAATGTAGAAGGGTTCTTTTATTCTTGTAGCCTCACAAGCATTTGTTATTACTTGATTTCTTGATAATGGCGATTCCTTCTGCTATTTTAACTTACATTTCTCAAATGGCCAGAGATGTTGAACATTTCTTCATGTATTTATGGGCCATTTGTACTTATTTTGTGAAATGTTGATTGATTCACTTGCCCATTGTTTGATTGGGCCACTTATTTTGGGGTATGTAATTTTTTGAACCCCAAATTATCTTAGCATCTGCTTACAGGGAACACAATCTGTAACTGTTTCCCTCTGATCTGCTTCTTCCAATAAGTTCTTCCTCTCGCATCCAAACCCAAGGTGCTGCCCTTAAATGATAAATGGAACAATTTTCCTTGGAGTCTCTGAATGACTACTGAGAAAACATAATTACTAATTCAAGTATTTGGATGTACTCAAGGAAAATGCTATCTGACTGTTCTGTCATTCTACTCTGTTGCCATACAAAGAGCATCCTTTCGTAGTTTCTCATTCTTAAATATAAAGGAGCAACCATAACCTACCACATATGTGAAGAAATTTTTTAATGTAAAATAAAAGACCAAAGGAAACAGAAATAAGGCATAAAAAAAACAGTGAAAACCCAGGGAGAATACTAGTCTAAGAACAAAATGCTCATAACTTAGTATCCATATGGTAAAAAGAGAAGTTATTGCATCCAAGAGGAAAAAAATGGGAAGAGAAAAATAGTTACAGGCTGAGAGAGAACTTTTGATAAATAAAAATATGATTATAAAATGAAATAGAAGGCATGAATGACAAAGACGTAGAGAATGTGCTCAAATTGAGGGTAAAAGACAAAGGGATGAATATAGAATGGAAAGTACAAGAAAAAGACTCAAGTCCCAAGACATAAATCTTTTGTTTTTGGTACTGGGAATTGAACTCAGGACCTCACACTTGCCAGTGAGGTGCTGCAATGCTGAGCTGCATCCTTGACCCCTCAAGATTTCTAAAAATAGCCTAACATAAAGAAAATTCTGAAAATCAAAACAAGTTACAAAGGACTGAAAGTCATTGGATTTTTCAATAGCACCACTGGAAACTGCAAGATACTAGAAAAAATCTCAAAAGTCTAAAAAATCTAGGCTTTAATTCTATACATAGTCAAATTATCAATCACTTATGAAGATAAAGACTTTTAGGCATCTGAAGACTCAAAATTGGACCTTTTGTGTTCTCTTTCTCAGGATTCTACTGAGGGATGTACCACACCAAAGGCAACTGAGTAATTCAACAGATAGGGAGACACAGAATTCAGGAAATGGAAACTCCAGCCAGGAAAGCAGCACCGAATGATAGCAGGGAAAGTGGTCCAGGTTGGGACAAGAGATGAGAGTGGAGAATTGTCAAGGAATGATGGAGAGGAAGGAGGAGGAGGAGGAAAAAGAGAAGAAAAAAAGAAAGAAGAGTGGACAGTGGGAGAGAGGAGGGAGGGGAGATGAGGGATAGAAAGAGGAGGGGAGAGAACTGAGAAATATCTGTTGCACTGAACCATACCAAAATAATTCTTTAAGGTATTTTTATATCTATGAACTACTTAGAAAAATTAATAATATGTGTATAGGAAACAAAGTCATTAAAAACTGAGGCAATTTCTTACTCCAAGAAAAGTAAAATGTACAAGGAAAAAGACTCAGTATCCATTACCAAGCAGACAATCAACAGTATTTATACCAATATGATAACATAAGCATTGAATATTAATTTGTCAAAAAATATACCTTGTTAAGAAGCTGGAGTAGAGAGAAGGAAAAAGAAGGGGCCGTATATAAAAGACAAATCTTCATTTTCAAAAACAAAATTTCAAGAGGTAGTGTTTTAAAATATTTTCTATTTATTAATAGAAATCCAAATATATCATTTTTTAAAATAATCATGGGAAAGAACAAAATACAAAACTAAGAAAAATGTACTTAAGTGTCTGTGAGGAACAGAACCTGGAGATGAAGCAGGAAAGTTTGACAGGAAACTGCTAAATTTAAAGTCTTGTTTTGCTTTTTTAAACTTATGTGTGTATATTACTCTGATAAAAATGAAATTTTGTTCAAAAATAAAACCTGTCAAGGCTTTTACATATCTCCCTGGCACCATGAAACTAAACCATGTACTTGTTATTCAAATTATGGAAAGGAAAAAGAATATGAGCTGCGGATTCAGACAGACGGGTCACCTATCAGCTGTGTGACTTTGGCTGGCCCTCTTATTCCTTTACTGAATTCTTTATAATAGGATTTAGATCACCTTTCTCACAGGATTGTGTGATACTAAAATAATGTACTATGATAAGTGCACTGCACCTAAAACCAAGCCCAACATATAATTGAGGCTTAATAAATGGTAATCATCATTATTGCTAGTTTGGTCTTTAGGAATCTCAGAATTCACCTTACTTTTCCAATCTCCATTTTCTGTTCTCTGCAACACAGCACGGCTTTCCTGTTATTTTAGCAGCATTGCTTTCCTCAGAATTTGTTATAAGCTTTGTGCAAACCTGTATCTCTAACCAGGAAAAATATCCCAAAGCTTTTCTCTAAAATGCTACATGCACCATTTCCTTTGAAATTCACTTCTCAGTGTCTCCCCAGAACTTCTAAATATGAGGAACTTTGTTTGGCAAACTGATATAGAGGGAATAGTTAGGCTTATCTTAAAACTGAGATTGAATAGCACATTCACTTTTTAAAATTGGACTGTGGGTTTTTTTTTTTTAATTTATGTATTTTGTCTTTTTTGAGACAGGATGTTGCTATGCAGTTCTAACTGGTCTTCAGCTCACTTTGTAGCCCAGGCTGGTCTCAAACTTGTAAGGATCCTCCTGCCTCAGCCTCTAGAGTGCTGAGATTACAGATGTATCCCACCACACCCAGTACTGGACTATGTTTTTATTTGAGATAGTTTGTGAATGGAGATTGGTGGTTCTAAGTCCATCAAAACCATCACTTGACACCATCTTTTCTTCTTCCTAAAAGCCACATTTTTCTAACCTCACATCATTTCTGTATCCTCTCCATTGTCCTGTATATACCAACCTATATACTTTTGAAGGCCTTAGTAAAACCAGCTTTTCTTTGATTATCTCATTATTTATCTTTCAAGCTAATTTTGATGAAACAATGTCCTGCTTTTTTTACATATTCCTGTTACATCTGATGCATATCCTATTCAAAAAAATCCTACAAGACAGTGTTATTTGCTTCTATTCATGCATGAAGTAGCCTATCATAAAATTGAGGAAAAAAATAAAAGTTTAGGCATCTCTTTTAAGAACCCATGAAAATATACAGTGAGTCCCTTCAAAAGAGACAATATGTCTGGATAGGAAGGAGCCAAATCAGGTTAAAGGATGGCAGGGATCTGGTTGGAGACACTGTAAAAATGGGAGGGAGGACATATAGTCAAAAATGACCATGTCTTTCCTTTAAGTGAAGCCCAGGTACTACAATAATACCGGAGCTGGCAGTATCGCCATGATCCTTAAAATATGCCCATCCCTGAGCCCTGAGGTACATGTAAAGAAACAAACACATGTTTCAATATTTACTCTCTAGGGCCTGAATCCATGATGGTACAGTTGTCGATCCTCCCACAGCCATCAGGCAAATGCTTGACTAAACAGATGGCCTTGCCAGGATTTTTTCAACTGGGTAGGAGGGTGGAGGCTTGCAAAGCCAGAACTCTTAATTCAATGTCTTGCTGAATAGTCCACCTTAAAAATACCAGCTGGACAATTGATAGAGGAGTGAAGGGATAAAAGGGTAGCAGCTACAGCATTTACCACATTTAAGCTTTACATACAAACAAATTTAAGAGACCAAAAATCTAGTTCAAGTCGAATGACTTGCCGCTGGGCAATGTCCTGCTATGCCATTGTGCAAATATCTCTTTACCTCTTTTAGTCTTTGTTTCCTCATCTGGGAAATGGTAATATTGCTTCTCCCATCTACTTCTCATAAAGATCAAGTAAGGTTAATTTGTGCCAAAATACCTTGTAAACTCTAAAATGTATCATCATCTGAAAACACCTTAGTGTTTAGGTCAATTATTTAAACTTTAGTTTTTTCAAGGGCAAAAAATAAAAACATTGTGAAGAACTTTGTTCTTACATAAAAATCTTTTACTACTAAATGTTCTTTAAATTTCAAAGTTATTTGAGATTAAGAAGGAGAGAAATAATTTATTTTAAGCAATTCGAAAGAATGCTCTTGGTCAAAATATTGTTCAAAAAGAAATAAATTTGAATAAGATTTTATGTAAGACAGAGTTTTATTCATACTTCAATATTCTAGTGGAAGGTCAATATGATATTATTTTTGCACATGTAATTATTTTAAAAATCATCCTCCTGTTGGCTCTAGAAATAAAAAGAATAAATAAAAAAGCAATGAAAAAGAAAAACTGGGAAAAAGAAAGAACAAACTAATTTTTATGGAAGAAAAGATGAAAGACAGTGAAAACATTGCAGAAAAATACATTAAGAGCTTTTTAAGAGATATTTATTCTATAATCTGTACTCCTAGTTTTATAATAATTATCTAATACTTAGAATTTTAAAACTGAAAATACTTTCAACTTCTCTGTGCCCTGAAATCCAACAGAAACCAGATTCTTAAAATTAATGTACAATATGCATGCTATTTTCTTGGGGATGAAACAATTAGCTCACTCTAGGCTCAGGAATGGAATGATGGCTACCTTCTTGTCTATCAAAGGCAGGATATAGCATTAAATGACCTCTGGAGTTTCTTCAACCTAGAACTGCAGGCTAGTGGGCTTCCTTTAGTTGTCTGACTGTTTTTCAGTTTATTGGGAGTGCCTAGATTAATGCTTCATTTCTGGATGGCAAGTGGACAACCCAGATGTTTCTGCAGATTGACGCTGCACAGATAAAAGAGCCAACTGACATTTTTTCACTTATACATTATTATGTGGATACTCCAGAAGCAGCAAAGAGCCATCATAAATCATATTGCACATTATTGATAACTAAGATTAAAATGTTTGACCCTTGTCTTTATATTGTATGGCTTAACTCATTCAACCCCAGGAAGGTCAGGTTACAGTCACTCAAAAGAGTTGTCTGAAAGTAATTTTTAGTTTTATGTCCTATAGACACTGAAATTTTCTGAAAACATAAATAATTTGCCTACTTAATCACTAGAATACATAAAAGATAAAATTTTTATAGTATTAAAAGAATAAGTCAGTTTACTGTTTTTGCTTATCTGTGGGATTAAATGGAAAAATTTTCCTAGTTTAAAAGCTTTGATTTGAAAACTATGATGTTTTATTTATTAGCTGCATTTCCAAAGTAACCATTGAATAGTTAAGTGACAAGAAAATGAGACAGTTTGCAGGTGATTTATAAAAAGATTCATTTTCTGAGTCTACATATTCTTTTTTCTCTTTGCAACCTTCTTTTTTTTTTTTTAGTTTCTCCTTTCTGTATTCAACCATATCTTCCTGACAAAACCCCAGGACTATGCAGAACTTGACTCTTCTGTTGTGGATACGCTGAGGGAAGATGATGGCTGTCTTAGGTATTTTCTTGTTGCTGGGGCATAATATTCAATACCTAGAACTGTAAGATGGAAAGGTTTATTTTGGCGGAGTGTGTGGAAATTTCAGGCCATGATCAAGTGGTTCCAAGGCAGGGCAGCATGGCAGATGGGCATGGCCCACGGCAGCCATGGAAGAAAAGAGCCATGGAAGATGCAGAGAGGGAGACTGATATATGAGTATACAGCTTCACGAATTCTTTCAAATTGAATATAGCCATTTAATCAATACCAGATCAAGAAGTTCAACATTGCTAATAAACCAGAAGTCCAAAACCCCACTTCCCTACTTTTCTCCTTAGGTGTAAAAAACATGCTTGTTACATATTTGCTCACAGTTATGTTTTATTAACTCAAACAAAATTGTATAAATGTTTCTGTCTGCTTTTCTGCTCAATATTACAGTTGCAAATTTGTTTTTTATATTGTTCAGTAGTTTTAAGTCTTAATTGTCCACAGCAAGGTAGTATGCAACCATGTAAATCTACCACAAATTTTCTTACCTCCCTATTGTTATTGGACTTTTATAGTGCAAGTTTGAGGCTGTTATAAATTGTGCTTGTACGTTCATTCAAGTACATGTTTTTTGGTGAGTGAGAGTGTGTGTGTCTACGTGTGCGTGCCTTTCTCTGTGATACACACCTGGGCATACAATCACATGCTGTGTACATGTTTACCTTTAGTTGTGCTGAGCACTTTTGCAGTTCTAATGGTTTTACACTCTGGTGAAAGAACTATCTTTTTTTTGCTCTGCACACCAGCCTTTTCTGTCTCTGACAGTAACACTTACCCACTTTGATATATGTTACTTTTTCACATTAAGCTTATTTGCTTCACCTACATTTAATAAAGTTAAGTAATCTAAGAATGATGGAGCCTTCTTCTGAGAAAAGAGATTGAGAATGTTGTGTAAAAGCCTTCACTATATTTCTGTTTTCTCTTTTCACAACCCTGACAGGAAAATTATCTTAATAATCTTCAGTGTTGTTTTCAGGATGTTTTAAATGTATATTTAACCTTTCTAAAATCATACCTGATTGTCCTAAATGTTCACCTCATAAGCTTCACATATACTTAGAAAAACTGTATCACAGGAAAAAAAATCAATAGGTGACAATCCTTTTGGTCATACAGAAGCTACAGAAAATAACTTAAGGGCAGAGTGAAAAGAATAATCTTGCAAGAGACATGAAAAAGTATAAATGCCCTACATAAGCTTTGTGAACCATCTGAACCAGGGCAATATTAATCTTTAGTCTGCTAATCCAATAATTAATCTTTTGATGGCCTCAGAAGGGATTTAGCGAAAACTAGGTCAAGGAACCAACCATGCTTAATTGCTGGTTAGCCTTCAAACTCATTTGGGGTTTCTGGAATTATAGAACTCCACATGACTTCAGCTGAGTTGCCTGTTCATTCTCAAATACAATTTTTTAAATTTATTTATTTATTTACCTTTTGAGACAGGATCTCTCCATGCAGTTCAGGCTAGCCTTGAACTCACTATGTAGTCTAGGCTGGCCTCAAACTAATAATAGTACTCCAGTCTTAGGCTCCCAGGTGCTGACATTATAGGTATATGACACCATGTCTGGTCCAAATACATTTTTTAAAAATTTAATATAAATATTTCTGCATATTTCCCATTCAGCTTATTTCAACTCAAAGTTTGGGGCCTTCAGTGAAAACATGTAAAACATTCTTTATCACCTGTTTTGTTGAGTTAATATTGGCATGTTTGCCTCCTGAGAAAGTTAGATTCAATTCAAGCATTCATTTGCCAAATATTTATGGAATACCTACAGTACAACATGCTGATTTAAATATTTATTTAAATAACCCTACTGTTGATTCAGTGTTGAACTAGCCAATAGTTCTTGTGTGTTTTTAGAATTTACAGTTCTGTGAAAACAGCTTGTGATTAGTCTAGGAAGAAAACAAAAAGAGTAAGTACCTGAGAATAATGGGAAGAGAAGGTGGATACTTCTTTGAGGGTTAGAGTCTCTGGATATTTAAATTGAAACATAAACAGTGAGAGGGAACCAACTGTGTGCACAGCAGAAGGGAAACATTAGGAAAAAAGAACAGATGCAAAGGGGCCAGTGCAGTTGGTCAATGGCGTGGGTCAACTTTTTAAAACTTATTTCTTGTGATGTGTAATATGATGTTTCGATATGTTTATATAATGTAGAAGTTATTTAATATATACATTACCTCACACACGTGGAAAAGTGGAGGAGGGAGAAGATTAGGAAGGGAGGGAGGGAGGAAAACAAGGAGGAAGACACAGAGAGAAAGAGTTCTAAGGAGAAAGTCTTAAAGACAGTATTCAATCCTAAAGGTAGATGTCTGTGAGATTACATGGCCCTTAAGAACTGAAGATTAGATTGGTAAGAGATTCTGTTACTGGACAAAAAGTGAAACAGGAAGTCCAAAGGAGACAAATGAAACTATTCCGTCAGAGGAAGCAAGCCCAAATCACAGCAAAACATTTCTGAGTGTGGGACAAAAGGATCTGTTTGTCTTTGTTTCTCTGAACAAACAGAAACTCTGCAGAATACTCTTATGAAATGAGGCACCATTTCATAAAAGCAAATTATGAAGCAATTTGGAAAGCAGAAGCAGTATGAGCAGGCATGGCTGTGCACACCTGTAATCCCAGCACTTGGGGGGCTGAGGCTGAGAGCTTGAGGCCAGCCTGCTGGTTTATATTCTGAGTTCAGGGACAGCCTGGGCTACAAGGCAAGACACTGTCACAAACAGAAGAAGAAAACGAAGGAGGAGGAGGAGGAGGAGAAGGAAGAGGTTCTTGCTTGCCCAACCTCATATCCTGCTAGTCCTCACTGAATACTTCAGAATTAAGGTTTAGATCTAAGAACTTCCATGCACTTTGGTCCCTGAAAGAGAGATAAGGGAAACTTAGGATACTTTCTAAGCAATCATTAATTATTTTGGAGGATGTTGAAATGGGCTGGATTTTCTGCTGACCAGATGGGAACAGAGCTGAACACAAAAGCTTTTATGTTGATTTTATATCTTGTGCTTTACCAACAATCAAGGATAACTCTATCATCTGGCTTATATTACTGTAATTACTTGTTTCCTTGACTATTTACATCTTATCATCTATAGAACTGAGCACTGTTTCTGACAGAGACGATACCTGATTCATATCACTTGAATAGATGAATAAACAAAAGGATCCCTTGGATCAAGGGTTTGACCAAGCTTCCTATAAATACAGGAGTCTTGCTCCAATTTGGATCAAAGCACTTAATAAAAGAAAGAAATAAACAATGGGAAAAGCATTTTTGGAGTAGAGAGCAATCAGGCTAAGAGAAAGAAAGATTTACAAATTAATTCTGACTTCTTTTTGGCCCCAAATTCCAGTGAGTTTCAGAAGTAGTTACTTCAACAACACTAAAAGTTAACACATCAAAAACCATACCCTTTTTTTTCTAAACTCTCTCTCTCTCTCTCTCTCTCATCCTCTCTCTCTCTTTTTGGTACTGGGGATAGAACTCACAACCTCGCACTTCCCAGTCAGGCGCTTACAAACTGAGCTAAATGCCCGGACCCCTCTCCATTATTATTAATACATGTATCCTCACTTTCTCCTTAGGCACAACCTAAATATTTTTACTTTTTGTGTTCCATTCTGGTACAAAGTCCTGGGGTCTGTTTAAATGAATGTCTTTCACATCTTCCCTTTTCTATCAAATGCCATAGTCATTCTTATGCAGACTCTAGATTCCTCACTGTCGTATCTTCACAATATCCTCCAAGGTAGACGTTCTTCCTCTGCTGTTCAGTTCCTCTTGGCAAAGCTTTCAGAATGATACCATTTCACGGTGTCATTCTCTTACTTTAGAAATGTCAGTTCAAGCTAAGTCCAGTAGCCGCCATTCTGGTCCCAGCTACTTAGAAGGCTTAGGCATAAGGATATTTTGATCTTACAAGTTTAAGGTCAGCCAAGGCAACAGTGAAAAAAGCACCACAACGGACCAGAAGTAAAGTTCAATGGTGGAACACTTATCTCCAGAGTACAAATGAGACCCTAGGGTCTATCTCCAGCACTGAAAAACAAATACAAACAAACAAACAAAATACAAAATCCCCCCCAAAACAAACAAACAAACAAACAAACAAAAACCAAGCCAAAAATGCTACTTCCTTTCAACTGCTTACTGGTTTAATTACTAATAAATAGATTCATCCTTATGTATTATCTCATTTCTTGATATACTGTGCACAGTGTAAATCAAATTATATTCTTATAATTTTTTGCAATGCTTGATCATTCTTTTAATTGCTTCAATTTTTTGTTTTATCCTGAGTGACTCTTAATATCTTCCTCTCAACTCAGGACTCTCACTCAGTTAAAATCAGATTCCAGATTTTCCTGTCACATTTTCCTTGATTAAACTTGGGCCATATGAGGATCACTTTGATTTTTATTTTCATCTACTATTAGATAGATAGATGGACAGATACATATTAATACATATACATAAACACACCTCCAATGAAATTCTTTTATACATTAACATGATTAACTTTATTTTCCAAACTAATTTATATAAAATGAAGACATTAATGTTTCATCATTGTAGAATCAGATTATATATCAACTATATTACTATTAATTATTTTTTGAGCAAATGAATATTTTTGCTATGAAGTACTGACATTACCACTTTTTTTTTCCTTTATGAGTACATAGATTACTTGTGACATTCATTCATTCACTGTTGAACTACCTACTGAATACTTTCTTCTGAGCCCTTAAGTGAGACTTGGAGATCCCAAGATAATCAGACATTGTCATCATCCTCAGGTTGGTCACAGTGCAGTAAAGGAGACAGAAAAGAAACTAGATTGTTACAATCATATCAGACACCTGGAATTTTCATCTATCTCTGTGGAAATTGCTGTTCTCCACCACCCACACAGTTGTAAAATGCCTTGTGGCCAAACTCTCTTATCCAAGATGATTGGTCCATCAGTAGACAGTTGGCACATGAGTATTCTGCATTTTATTATATTTGTATTTAATCTTTCTGACCAATGAAACAAGGTAATATTTTCTGTACTTAAAATTTTATTGGTTCCCAGAAAGAATAAGGTCTATAAAGTCTAACTGCAGTTAGACTGAAGAACTCACCAGTGGGAAATTAAAAGTGACTTTGGGAGCCAAAGAAGATTTATGTTATTTTGTTGGGAAAAAAAAGGAGTCAAAATAAAAGAGTTCAAACTGAATTGCTCTGATCTAAATGGCTAAGGGACTTTGAAATTAATTTACTATTTGAGATGATCCTGATTGTAATTTTAAAGGAAAAAAACAATAAAAACAATGATATCAAATTTCATAACAATATATTGGGAAATCAGCAATAGTTAATATATTGTGTATTATTATCTTCAAAGTAGTTTCTGAGATTACAAGATACAGGCATGCAAAACTGACCAAAAAATATATGCACAAACTATTCTCTTCAATGAACTAGAAGAAATTAGTAGTATAACTACTTCAGCTCTCTTGCATATATGTATGTATTTTTTCTACTCCCTTCCTTCTTTTCTCCTTTCCCCCATCCCAGTTGTTCTTTCTTTTTGAGCAGTTTCTTTCCCTTTCACAATCTGATTATATAATTTAAATATAGGTACTTGATAATCATTTTATTTTCAATGAGGTCAATAAAGAAAATTCAAGGTACTTGATTTACAGATGGAAGCACAAAAGTATTAATATAAGAAAAAAGAGCAATATTGAGCAACCATATAAAGCTTTGAAGCTAATACAATGATTTGGAAAAGGGAAGAAAAGAGAAATAGATTTCATTTCAACTGCTTATGTAAACATTTAAACGTTTTCAAGGGACTAGTGCTCATCAGGAAAGAGATAGACGGATAGCATTGGTTTACAATAAAAGACATTACTTTTGGTTGTGCATCAACAAGGCATTCTTTACTATCAGAGGAATGAAATACTGAAACAGGCTCCTGAGAAACATTGTGGAATCTGTAGTCTGTCAATAAGATTTATTGCCTCCCTTGGGGAATCATTATAAAGAGAAGAGAAAACTCCCTGAGCTGGAGGATTTAATTCTTTGCTTGCTCAAAGAAAGATAGCTGAGAAATCTTTCAGCATCTGCCTTAGTTCTTAACTACTTTCAAAAACATGATTCAGGGAAATGCAGGAATTTGTAATGCAAATTGCTTAGAGCTGTAGGTCGACTCCATGTTATATCCAGAATTTCTACAAAACAGATTTCTGTGTTTTATGTTTGCCTTCCTCCTGTATTTATATTTCACTAAGTTTGTTGATCTCCATAATTCACTGTTGCTTAAGGAAATGGTCTCTGATTTACACCAGCATTATCTTCATTTACCATGTAAGACAGCTAACATAGTTTGTCATTAAGTTCAGAGTAAAAGACTAACAGCAAAAATAATTTATCATCATTAGAAAAACAACTTAATCAAAATGGTTCATCTTAGAGTGTCTACAATATACCCTTTATCCCAGGTACTAAATTACTTTTCCATTCCTGCCTGTCCCAAATTATAACTTAATGATAGCCCTAATGGATCCTGAATTTCAGAAATATGAACCCTGTGCTTACATGCCTTGATCTGGAGGAATACCAAAGGAAAGACACCCACCAAAATACGTGACTTAGCTAGCAAGAGAAGAGTGACATGTAACATAGCAACATTTTTATTCCAAATTCTAGACATGTGCTGCCAAATAGAAATATCAAATCCATTACATGGATATTTAAAATAATTTAAAATTTTATGGTAGCCACATTTCAAAGTAAAAATAGATTAATAAAATTAAATTTAGAAATATATGTCATTGAGCCCACAATAGATTCAATATTCTGACTTCAACATGCAATTGATAGAAGAACATTAATAAGACTTTTACATTTCTTTAAATTCTATTTGTGCTTAACACTTATAGACTATCCCAGTCTAGACTAGCATTGTTTCAAGAGCTCAATAGTTTCCTATGGCTAGTGGCTACTGTATTGGATAGAGAAGTCTTGATTGCAAAAAAAGTGCAAAGCAGAAAAGGCTGGACCATCTCTGTGATGCTTGCTCTAGCACTTCTTTAATACTCTTCCCTGTTTTCAGATAGAAAAATAATTTGAGGGGGATTGGATAGAGCACTGTCGAGTCTTTTTAAGTGGCAAACCTGACCACTCTACATCAGCTTACAACACCTCTTCATCCTGTACTCCTAGTTCTCTGAAATTCTGCTTCACATTCCATAGCACTATAACCTTCTAGTATGATACAGTATTTATTTAGAATTATGCTTATTGTCCATTGTGTCACCCTCTGTAGAATGTAAAGAAGAGGAGGGTGAAGTCAGAAATACATGACTGTTTAGGTCACTAAGGTATCTTCAACAATTAGATCGGTGCCTTGCATTTAACAGGTACTCTAACAGAAGTTGGTGAATGTTGGACAAATGAGGAGAGCTATGAATCTAGGAATTTTACAGATGAGGACACTGAATTACAAAGAACTGAAGTGGCACCAGAGCCAAAGGAACTGGCCAGGGGCAGAACCAATCCGAAGGCCAAAGTCTTTAAGCCACTCAGCTGATGCTTTTTTTCATCATTGCATGTATAAAAACAAATAAAAGCAGAAACATAACTTAAAATTAAGGTGTGAAATATCAATTTTGCTATGACAATACAACAGATTTATATTGGATTATAAATTCTTCAAGGGTGAGGAGTGTCATTCTCCATCTTCCATAATTACAACCTCCTTCTCCATCTTCCATAATTACAAAAAATGCTTTATACACACTAGGTTCTGAATTAAGAATAATATCTATTCTTTTATTAATAAAAAGCAATTTGTCAATTTGTTCCCATGTGATTTTTCTTTTAATGAAAAAACAGTAGTTATTTTCACTGTTTCACTAGATATTAGCCTTTTCTTATGGCTTAGAGAGTGGAAAGAGGTTGCCATGTCTGCTACCACTATTAGCAGTCAGCTTTTAGAACCCAAGCCTAAAATCTTAGAAAAGAGTAGAAGACTCCAAAAGCAGATTTTGACAGCTATCTATTTTCTAACTCTCCTGAAAAATTTCTCTGAGCCATGAATGTTTATAGCTTGAATCAAATTTTATGTTTGTGCTTTTAAGAATTTGGCTTTTTAAGACTGAATTAGAAGTGGTGATGAATAATCAGGCCAATTAAAAAGTAACCAAAATTTTCTAATTTTGTATTCATAATAATATCAACTACACATTTGGGGTTTTATTACTCCTACATTTCTTATTACTTTTTACACTAGAGATACAATGTGATATTTATAAATATGATTCTTATTTATTTCACTAATGAGGATAGTCTCAAGTTGTCTCCATTTGCCTGTGAAGGTCTCAAGTATTCATGATAAAATTCAGTTATTGCCATGACATGGTTGTATATGGGAGGGTTTGATGTAATGATGTCCATCACCATCTTTAATCCCTTCATATCCATGAAAGTGGAAAAATAGACAATTGTTACTTTTGTTTATAGGAAAAGGAAACAAAGATGGAGAAAAGCATTTTGGTCATTTAGCAAATTACCCATCAGATCACAGATCTGTATCTCTGCACTTTAAAGCCCCTTAAGAAAGACATAGGATAAGAGTCTAATAATTTTTGATATCCTTTTGAACTAAAGGTCATGTCTTCATTTAAAATCAACACTAGCAATGACCAGTAGAAGGCTTATTTGCATAGGAAATCCACAATCAAAAGTTTACAGAAACATACTATTGGCACCCTAGTAACTTGCTCAGCTTGAACATATGCTACATGATCTTTTTTTAGAATCATGAAAAAACCAGTGCTGGAACTTTGGGTGCAGTTTAAAGTACAAATTCAGGACAGCTAGAAGCAATTCCTGTATGACTGAATTTAAAATTTAATGAAGAATTTCAGTAACTTTAAAATAAATTGTGAGCACCTTTATCATTTTTGTTGAAAACTAAGTTTTCCAGACAAGATCAGGGATTGTAAAGCTATTAAAAATGAAGCCATATTTTTCAGATTAATTTATCTGGAGATGTTGAAATGTCTTCATTTGCTATGGCTACAATCCAGTACAAGAGAGACACTTTTCAAGGCCTAATGTTGGCTTGGGTTAGCAATATTTTATTATCACGCAGGTGCTGCAAACTTGCTACAGTGCAACTTGAGCTTCTACCTATGAGTTCTATTTTATGTTCATCTAATACTGAAGCAACAACTGTAGCTCAGGAAAAAAGCAACTCTTGGGGATCAGAAAAATACGTTTAAATCCAGTTCAGTGACTTGTAGTATTACCTCAAGAAAATAATTCAGCTTCTCTGAGTCTTGAATTTTTCATCTGAATAAATGAGAGAAAAGTCTAGGCTAAAAGGGTCCTTGTGAACAGAGACCTACTAGAGAAGAGCATGAGCTTAACTAATGCAGAAATTATATATTGGGGGGAAAGGGGAAAGGTGGCATGGACAGAGTTAGAAAAGTAGGACCAAAATAAGGATGTGGTCTCAACTCAGGGGGCCACCAGCAACCACAGTGACATGAGAAAATAGTGTGCAAAAATGGGCTAAGAGTAATGTCAGAATGAATAGAAGATCAAAGTACCTAGAATTGGGAAAGCTCCCTAGAAGTCAACTGCAGTCATTTCTGTGTGTGGAAAGAAGGTCTAAATAGCATTGTGGTAAAAGAAACAGAGGGAAGAAAAATCAGTTAAACTTGGTATTGCCCTTTAAATGACTAAAAAATTAAGCTGTGTAATGGCAAAGATGGTGTTGTAATACACACCAGAAAGAAGGTAGGAGGAGAGAGTAGGAAGAGATTCTGAGATATTCAGTTAGACGGGGGTGGTGGTGGTAAGTCATCCATGAGGAAACATTAATTGAACTTTTTTGTAATGTGAAACTAGTGATACGGAGACATTTGGGGATTAAGTACAATGGTTATAGTTGTATCCATTGGAATAGGCTACCCCAGTGAATAAAGGGAAGACAGTGTAACTCAGGATTGAGGATGGAATCGGAGAATTAAATGCGATAATATATTAAAAAGTGGCTTGCATATAGTATGTGTTAGAAGGACAGAGAGAGAGACTGTAGCTTAAAAAGATAAGGAGGGGAGAGAGAGAGAGAGATACATGGTGATCTCCAGTGACTCCTATTTCAGAAGGGAGATGGTGATCTCATGGTAAAGGAGCCAGGCCTTAGCATGAGAGTACCCAAGGGTGCCCAAGGATCATTTTCCACTAAACTCCTTACCAACTATGCAATAAAACAACATTAACAGCTTTGTTGCTGGGTTGAATTCCCAAGAGCTATATTAAGTGATTGATCAGGCATTAGCTGGGAGTGATATATGATGTGTGTGTGTGTGTGTGTGTGTGTGTGTGCATGTAAAGCCAGGCTGTATAAGAATTTGTAATTGCTCTTCTCTTAACTGTTAAGTCATGGGAGCACACAGCATGGGTCAAACTATTCTTTCCTGTGTTGAGTCTATGGAGAATTAACATCAACAACATGAACCTCCACTGTGTGGTCTTCCCCTCCAGCTTCACAGCCATTTGACATCATATCTATACAACTGCACAGCTCTCTAACCAAACAAACTTCACATGCAGCCTCTTAAATGTTATAGCTCCCATGGAAACTCAGACTGAATCATTCATCCATTTAACATGCATTAAATATCATTTTTGATCCAGGACAACATCACCCACACTCAGAAAAGAAAAAAAGGATACGGAAGACAGTGAACAAATAGAGGGCAGTGGAGAAGGGATAATTAGTAAGGGCTAAAGAGACATAGGTTGCTGAGGAAAACACCACAAAGCACTTAACTCTTCATCTATCTTTGTAAGCATTCTCTAGTTTATAGCAGAGAAGGCAATTAGATGTGTAGGATACTCAATCCTAATTTCTGAATTCAAGAAGGATTTAATAGTTCTACAAAAAGAAGACTTTTTTTATTTTTCCCACATCAATCTAGCAGAAGCACAAATGTATCTCTGCTAAGGCTGGGGGAGAAAGCAGGAGGGAGAATATGATTACTGCCAGAACATGCTCAACAGACAGGAACAGAAAAGAATTTTACTGGCAGAAATTAGAAATTGTTCTTTCTCACTCCACCAACACATAAGTAATAAACGCAGAACTACCTTCTGCTGCCTTTGAAGCTGTGTTAGAAAAATGATGCCTCAAGAGAGAGAAGTAGAATCTGCTAGGCACTAAAGGTGTACACCCCACCTAGAACACCTGAAACTGTTCCAGAAATAATTTAGGCTTATGATATGTTTATGTAATCTCAATTGTATAAGTTAATTAATGAAGCTAAAACTTTTTTTCCCACAAGCCTTTCCAAATTCTCCAGAACAAATTGAAAAGTTTATGATGCAATCTTCAGAATTAATAAAAATAGTCACACACACACACACACATATTATATGCACATGAGTTAAAGTGAATGCTTCATGCATAAGTCATGTAACATTCGAAAGGGTACCAGACACATGTGATGGGATGCTAAAATGGAACTCTGTTTCTGTTTGGCTAAAATCCCTAAGTTGAAGAATGCCAACCACTCCCATATTCCAAAGTGAGGTTTCTAGATTCCCAAGGCCAAACTTTGTAGTTCTGTGGCCTTTAGTAGAACATCCACCCATTCATTCAAAAATAAGATTGAAAATGTTTTTCGTTTTGCTTTGCTTTGTAGTGCTGAGGATCAAATGTGGGGCCTCATATATGCTAGGTCATATCCCCTGTCCCTGAAAGAGATTTTGGATATTACAAAAAATTTTTTTGTAGAGTGAGTCACGCCATGGTAGTGTTATTTCCCCTTTGCTATCTTGCCCACCTTGCACCAATATGGACTCCTTGCTGCATCTCCAGCCCAATCAGAGTGGCATCAAAGACAACACCAGAGAATTCAGTGTGTGTCTCTAAGTAAAACATAAAAACTCTATAGGGTTTGCTGTTGCCTGGAGCACCTTGAGCAGCACAAAGAGAATGCTACAGCTAGTCAGTAACTATGTCCTCACTGAGAACAGGGCCAATGTGCTAGTTTGATATAGATCAGTTGTGGGCAATGTAAAAGGCTACTGCCTGGAAATGGCTAGGTAGTGCTTAGAAGCGTTTTTTTTCTAGAGCAAGAAAATCAACAGAAACAGGCTCAGAAGACTCAAAAAGTATAGATGTTACAGTTAGAGGAAAGAAGTACAGTTGAACCATCCATCAAAGAAATTATTGAGAGCCCAAGAACATGAGGGAATTTATTAGCATCCGTGCCACAGCCAAGAAAATAGAGACCACTATTACTGAGCTAGTCAGACTCTTGCTGTACCTCACTTCTTCTGTCTCCATGCACTTCAATATTAAAGGATCTAGAGAGATGCACGAAAGAGAAGGAAACAACCCACATGCTACCATTCACATGCACTTGAACAACACGTTTCCAGTTGAAGCTGGTCCAAGTTAGGGGAAACGAGTTGTAACTTTGAATGAAGTTTGAGATTTTACTTACATGGGACTGGATACAACAATTACCAAATGATGATTATTTTAGGAAACAAAATGACTAGATAAGACAGATTTTTATTATCTAATTATGAAAGTAGAAGTCACAAGGTCTCCTCAAGATCCCATCTGTGAGCAGAGCACAGGCAGTGAACGTCAAGTAGCAGCAACTCCATTTCCTGATTGTACCTCAATTTCCACATCCATCCGCCACCTTTGCTGAAAGATACCATGTTAGGTTATTGTGATTCCACTTCCTTCCCAACTCCTGATCATAGATGATGACATCAATGATGGGTGTCTGATAAAAGTCAGTCAAATCACAGCTCAGTCACAGAGCAAAAGGACAAGGGCAATCAGTTTCCTTGACTTGGGAATGAGAGAAAAACAAATAAATAAGAGAAGTAAGGCTGGGGATTTAGCTCAGTGGCATAAGCACCTGCCTGGCAAGCACAAGGTCATGAGTTCAATCCTTGGTATTGCAAAAAAAAAAAAAAAAAAAAGGAGTGAAAGAAGTAATATACCTAACCATGTGAATTAAAACAAAAATGTTATTCCTTTACCCAACAAATATTAAAATTTCTGTCATCAAGGAGATAATATTTTGATTGTAAGAAAATGGTTAAACAACTAAGTAAACTAAGTAAGCACAGATGATTATTATTGCCATGAAAGAAGCATATTTATATAAGGATAGCAAGAGGAGGGGACTACTCTCTATATAAGGTAATCTCAGAAAGACTATCTGAAGTGTTACCTTTAAATTGAGAACTGAAGGATGACATTGTAAAGAGTTGCAGAAAGAGTATTTCAAATGTAGAGAAAAGCAAATACAAATCATTGAGGAAGAAAATTGCTCAGCACATTTCCAGAGCTGACAGACGGCCAGGGCAACTAGAGCAGAGTGAGCAAGAGGGAAAGATGAGATCAGAGTGAGAGACAGATGCCAGAACATGCAGAGATTGGGAAGTCATGGTGAGTACCATGCAACCTATTATGGTTTGAGTCTGGATGTCCCCCCAAAGCCTCATTCAGTCATGGAAGCAGGCTTCTAGAGTTTGTTATTGATTCGTGGTCCAATGCTGGGATTATGGATGTGAGTGCTACACCCACCCTGGGGCAGGTAGCCTGCATACAATATAAAGGAGGGAAAGAGGCTTGCTCTCTCACCCCTCCCATTTTGGTCTTGTTGTTTTGCCATCTTCTAGCCACCATGAACTGTTGCTCCTCTGCCATGCCTCTCCGTCTCAGAGCCAGCTGAGTATGGACTGAAATCTCCACAAACTGAGCTAAATCTTTCCTTCCTTAACTTTGGCTGTCAGGTATTTTGTCTCAGCAACAAAAGGAAAGTAACTAACATACAACCTAATGAGATAGGACTGAAGCCAGTATGGAACATGTGAAGTATGCCTTTAAAAAAGAATTGACATTGAATATTAACTATAGGGCTATGTAGTAAAATGTACAGCTAACTATTGCAGTCAGACCTGTATAATGTTATTTTCATCAACAATGGATAGCATGTATGATAGTGATCCTTTAAGATTAAAATGAAGTGAAATTTTCCTATTACTTGATAGTGTTGCTACTGTAACATTGCACTGTGTTGTCATTGAATGTACATTGTTGTTGGATACATGTTTGTGGTGATACTAGTGTATACAAAGCCCCTGTATTTCCAATCATATAAAACAATAGGACATATATTTATATATCATACATAATACTTGATAATTTAATAAATGACTATATTATTGGTTTATGTATATACTATATTTTTATTGTTATTTTTGGTGTACTATTATATTTTTTAAAAGTCTACTGAAGTATGTTATGGTATATTGCCAGCAGCCTCATGTCTCATGTTTGCTATCTCTTGATTGCATCAAGAGACCACATTGAGTGATTGACCTATATCTTCTAGGATTGTGCAAGTATATTTTATGACATTTTCACAGTGACAAAATTGCCTAATGATGCATTTTTCAGAACATATTCCCTGCTTTAAGCAACACATAATTGTATTGAGTGTTTTTATATCTATCAAGGTTTAGAAGTTGGCAAACTTTTTCTAAAATTAGCCAGATATAAAGCTTTAAGGCTTTGTATAAAACTTTGCACACAACTACTCAACTGTACTGTTTTAATATGGAAACACCCTACTGACAATATGTAACTGAATTGTCATGGCTGTATATCAATAAAACTTCATTTTTGAACACCAAAATTTGAATTTCATATAATTTTATGTAAGGAAATATTTGGCTGGTGGGCAGGACCATAATCAAAGACTTAAATATTAAAACAGAAACACTAAATCTGCTGGAAGAGAAAATAGACAGAACTCTTAAAGACATAGGTATAGGTAAAGATTTCATGAGCAAAACTCCAATTGCACAGGAAATAATATATAGAATCAACAACTGGGATCTCATCCTATTCAAAAGCTTCACATAACAGAAGAAATCACCAACAGATTAAAAAGACAATCCACAGAGTGGGAAAAAATTTTAGCTAGTTGTCCTTCAAAGGACTTATATCTAGAACATGTAAAGAACTGAAAAAAATCAGACCTCTTCCCAAAATTTAAAGGCCCAATCCAAAATGAGCATCTGAGATAAATATATATTTCTCAGATGAACAAAATACAAGCAGCAAATAAATACATGAAAAAATGTTCAACTTTACTCATTCTTACAGAGATGAAAATTAAAACAATACTAAGATTTCATTTCACACCAGAAAGTATGGCTAGCACCAAGAAATCAACCAATAAAAAATGCCAGAGGGACTGTGCAGAAAACTGTTGGTGGAAGTGTAGACTAGTACAACCACTGTGGAAATCATTTGGAGATTCCTCTCAAAGTTAGGATTAGAGCTCCCATTTGAGCTTATTGCCTATCTTCCCAGAAGAATTAAAAACATCATAACACAGTGATATATCCACACTAATTTTATAGCAGCACAGTTTGTAATAGCTTAATCATGGAAAGAATCCAAATGCCCATCAACTGAGGAAAAAAAATGTGAATTTATCCTTCTTGGTCATAAAGAAGGATAAATTTGAGACATTTCTAGGTAAATGGATGCAATGGAGACCATGCTGTTAAGTGAAATAAATTGAATTCACGTGAGTAAACATTGCACATATGTGAGAAACTGAAAGAGTAAATAAGGACAAAAATGTACACTGAAATGGAAAGAAATCATTCAAAAGGAAAGAAGAACTAGGGTAAAAGAGGGTCAGGAAGGAAGTGAAAAGTGAAAGAAAGATTTTTTAAAAAGGATAAATGGAAACAAAGCTTTGCAAATAGGAGAGAGGAATGAGTAAAAAAGAGAAATCAAAATTTATCATGTGCAGGTACAAATTCCCTATGATGAATATGGTCATTATAAATATCTAAAATGTACTAATAAACTTAATTATAAAAAAGAAATATTCATTTGATTTTTAAGCTTTTTTAAAATGTGAAAAACATTCTTAGCTCATGGGTCATGAAGATAAAATGATGAGTGGGATGGCCCACAATCAGTAATTTGCCAACTGCTGTTCTAGATGCTTTACCTGCAAAAATTCCCTAGATACAAATACTTTGAAAAGTCTGTGTAGGTAGGTACTACTAATACATTAACTTCACAGGAGAAAAAACAAAGTCAAAAGACTTTCCAGTTAGAGATTTTCAGAGCCAAGATAGGAACCCGAACAAATCTGGTTCTAGATCACATGATGCTAATTTTGCAATCCTGCCTTTCACTAGTAATAATTTAAGCTTGCCATGTTCAAGAGAATCATTTCTCAAATGACAGAATAAGTACCTGTGAAAGTCTGTTCTTCTAGTTGATAAGAAAGATGGGAAAGAAGGAAGGAAGGAAGGAAGGAAGGAAGGAAGGAAGGAAGGAAGGAAGGAAGGAAGGGAAGGGAAGGGAAGGGAAGGGAAGGGAAGGGAAGGGAAGGGAAGAAAGAAAGAAAGAAAGAAAGAAAGAAAGAAAGAAAGAAATCCAGTTAAAATAGAACTCAAAAACTTAATCAAGGACTTGCAACATTTGAAAGGCATCCAGTGAAGAAAAATGGTCAGATCTTTTGATATAAACACTGCAATTTATGGTATTTTAAGTTAATTATTCTTATTCCTTTTCCCCAACCATTCAGTAGCCTTGAACATTAACAACTTTACAAAAACAGTAGCTGTGAAAACAGCAATCTAATGGCCTCTGGAAAAAAAGACATAATTGGTTTGAAACACAACTATTCCAAGTAATTGTCACTACTTGGCATGTCTGGCACATTCTTGGAAAACCTACTCACAGAGCTTTATTTGATATGACTTACAGTTTACTCAATGTGAACAGCCTTTCCCCTCGGGTATTTGTCAAAAACAATCAGTGGCAGTTGTTTAATGTCACAGCTATTGGGAAGGAGAGATAATCATTTTAGTAAACAAGAGGCTGACAAAATAATCTTCAAAGAAAAATGGAATGAGAGCTTTGGAAAGTTCCAACACATTCCTGGAAATCTAGTGGACCACAAACATACATAAAGTGATGTGAATGCCTAAGTAAGACTTGAGAAGATGTCTGGGCCCTGGTTGATATTGAGGCTCTATATAAGTAATAAATGAAGGCTAAGGAAAAGTTGAAAATGCTGGAGAATTGAAGGTATGCTCCCAGTGAACACACAGAGCCTATAAGCAATGATTGGAAGACTTACTGGTTCAAAGCATTTTAGAAAATCATTGGGCAGTTGTAGATAAGCAAACATAAACTTCAATGACTGAATATGACAAAGAATAAAAAATTTACAGAATTATTTCAGGAAAGTTGCTAAACAAAGAATTTAATCAACTATTATAAATACATTCAAAGAACTAAAGGAAACTAAAGGAATTTAATCAGCTATTATAAATACGTTCAAAGAACTAAAGGAAACTAAAGAACTAGAGGAAATTTTGATAGTAATGACTTACCGATAGGGCTTATCATTAAAAGGGTAGAAATTATACATTTTAAAAGAACCAAATAAAAGTTCTAGAGTTGAAAAGTTTAAAAAGAAATGAAAAGTTTACTACTGTGTTTCAATAGCTAATTTGAGCTGCAAGAAGGAACACATCAACAGAATCAAAGATAGGTCAATTGATGCTATCCAGTTTGAGTAACAGAAAGAAAATAGAAGTAAGTGAAGAAAATGTTAGAGATCTGTTGGTATCATCATCAAGGATATAAATATGTGCATAATAGAAATTATAAAGAAAGAAATAGAAAAAAGGAAATATTTGAATAAATAATAGCTGAGCAATTTCAAACTAAAAAATGTTCAAGAAAAAAATGTTCAAGAAGCTCATATACAAGAAGCTCAAAAAACTGTAAGTAGAAGCTCAAAAACTCAAAGAGGCCTACACAGAATTTAATCAACTATTAGCACATAACCAAACTGCTGGAAACCAAAGAGAAATCAATGTTAAAAGTCAGAAGACAAGCAACACAAAATGTTTAAAGTAGTCTCAGTAACAACTATTTTATCATCAAAAACTCTGGAGGCCAGAAGACAGTAGAATAATGTACTCATAACACTAAAAAAATAAACAACCAGTAATTGTATATCTAGTATAGTTAATTCTTTAAAAAATAAAGTGGAAATTAAGATATTTTCAATGAACAAAATCTGAGAGAACATATCTGTAATGTATCTGCCTTACAAAAAATAAGTTAAAGGAGAATTTCCAACTGAAATGAACAGAAAATAGACAATAATTCAAATTTACAACAAAAAGTGAAGAGCACCAGTAAAGCAACTGCTTAATTAAAAAAGACAAAATAAATACATTTTGGTTCTGTCTCTTTTTGTTATCTGACTTAAGATATAATTGTATAAATCAATGATTACAAGACCATGTTGATAAGCTATAATGTATAAAATATTCAAACCACTATGATGAAAAATGAAAGAGGGAACCTTAATATCAACTTTGCAAAAATAAAAAGGATTATGAAAGAATGCTTTGGAATATGAGAGATTATATGCTAATGAATGATATGACAGATGAAAATGGACAACTTTGCTAGAAAGATAAAAACTTTAAAATTAAGAAGTAGAAAAATATGAATAGGTCTATAATAAGTAAAGAAATTGAGTTAGCAATTTTAAAAACCAATATTTTTTTTAAAAAGTATAGTGCCAATCCTTCATAAATTCTTCTAAAAAGTAGAGGTGGGAGACACTTTCTAACTGACTCTATTAGGCTAACAAAAGGAAGCTACTATATGGACCAACAATATCACTTCCCACCTCCCTTGTGCACCAGGCTATCATCACCAACTCTGAATTACTATAGTCGCCTCCTAAACGGTTTTCTTGCTTTGACTCCTGAGGTCTAGTTACTACAGAACAGAGTGACATTTTTAAATGGTAAATTAGATCACTTCTATTCTTACTGCACCCTTAAGGGCCCTGCTTAATCTGGTCCCTGAACACATCTCTAACCCTAAAATCTATGAATTTCCCTCCTGCTCTCAGCACTCCAGCAGTAACTGAATTTTGTGTTCATTGTAACACTACAAGTATGCTCTTGCCTTTTTGGCTCATTGCACTTATTATGTTATCTTCTGGGGACACCCTTAACCCATAATTCCCTTTCTCAATTCATTCCACCTTCATGGAATTTAACTTCCTCTGAGAGCTTTTCTCTGACTATCCTATCAAAAGTAGCCTACTGCTATACTCTATCATGTTTTTCTTCTTTATTTTTCTTCATAGTATTTATTGCTACTTGACAGGACACATTTATTCTCTGTTTATTCCCTGTCTCTTCGAATTAAAGTTTGAGGTGCATGATTTTCTGTTTCATTCATTGCTTCATTCTTGGGGACTACAGCAATTCCCTGAGCATGGTAAAATGGAAAATAACTATTGACTGGAAAATACTAATGAGGTGGGGAGGCCTGAAATTTCCTGTTGCAGAAGTGGGTCAGTAGCAGGAATGGAGGTGTTGTCATCAGGGTTTTCAAGGGAATAGCTTTGATACAGGACACACAAATTTATAGGATATCTTATAATATTCATCCAAAAAGTCAAATGCAGAAGAGTGCCAAAGATCTGTCTGCATGCTAGAGAAGAGACATGAAGAACCCAGCCAAGGGCCTGGATCCCATGGCAAAGTCTAGTAGGAGTCCAGCCCAAAGCCTAGAGCCCATGGCAATATCTTCTACAAGTCTAGTCAGAGGCCTCAAGCCCAATACAATGTCTCACATAAGTCTTTATCATGGATCTGCCCCAGGAAGGCCCAAAGGTCAGTGGCAAAAACTAGGACAAGGACACCGTGGCGGAAGCTAGGAAGTCTGTGCCAATGGGTGAAGGATCTGTGCGACCAGACTGAGAGAGCTTCACTGGAGCCAGAAAGTGACACTTAAGACAAAGACCGGATCTTCCCTGAAGAGAACAGCAGCCATCCCTGGTGACAGCAAAGATCTGAGCTCCTGCAACAATGAGAACAGCCGAGTTTATATCAAGAAAACGAGCTGTGATAAGCTTTTCCAGGAAAATCAACAGCATGCCATCTTCCCCTCCCATTGTCCTTCTGTGTCATTTGGCAACAACCCTCAGGTGGATTTTCCATGCCCAGAATCATGCTGCTCAGTTCAGCTGGGCTTTCCAAGTTGACCATTAGTTAATCCACCACAGGAGGAGAGTCAGATTGAAGCAAAGGATAAAAGTAGAGGTGGATAACTAGGACTGATGGTGTACACCTGTGATCTCAGCACCTGGGAGGCAGAGACAGGAAGATCCCAGCAAGTCTGAAGCCAGCCCAAACTACACCATGAGACCCTTGTCTCAAAAAACCAATAACAAAAAAGTAAGAGCAGAAAAATTCTCACCACAGAACCAAATCCAGCATCCAAGGCCATTTCTAACCATTTCACTTTTTATAAGTAAAGTTTTATTAAAACATAGCAATACTCATTCATTTACATGTTGTCTATGACTCATTGTGTTATAAAGGCAGAGCTGAGCAGTTGCAACGGAGACCATGTGTCCCACAAAGCTGAAAATACTTGCTATTGGGGTATTTATGGAAAATTTTCTGACTCCTGGTTAAAAGAGTTGAGCGAGATAGTCTAGTCTCTGATTTTAATACTTGTTGTATGTTTAAGCAATATCACATATAAAAATAACAGTGGTTTATAAGTAATATCTGAACTATAATTACAAGAATGCAGTAATTACAAAATGTGGAGGAAGTGCAACATTACTTTCCCTAAATAATGATTTTGTCATTTCTTCTGGAGAAGTCCCAGTTTCTTATAGTAATTCATTAAGGTCTCCCTGGATAGCATTCTCCTGTTACCATAAGACCCTTCACATGGCTATGGGAGCAACTGATAGATAAATGATGTTTCCAACAAGCCATCACATGTGCTGTTGCTATTATTGTAATGAAAAGTGGAGAGACCTAATTTTCTTAAAATTTCTATTCAAATAATTTATTAATGTACAAAGCAAAGAAAAAGAAAATCTTTCAAATGCCAGACCAAATGTTACCTCCTCCAATCTGTGACCTGCTAGATGGTATTAACCTTAGTCTGCTGTTTCCAGGAGCAGGAGATTTGTAGCTCTACTGAGTATATCACATTATGCCGTGCTGTGACATTGTTTACAAGCAAATCTATCCCCTCCTCTGAAGCATGAGCTCCTTAATGGTATAATTTTTATCTTGCTAGCTTTTGAATGCTTAGTGCCTGTCACAATAACTGGAATCTAAGGTGCTCAATAAATGTTGGCTGAAAGGAAATATGAAGAGGGAAGACTATTTGCTTCCACCACATCTTTTTCTCTTCCATTATAGAAAGATCTGCCTCTAGCCCCTCTTGTTCTGAACTTTGTGCTCTCTCTCTTCTGTGGTTTAGATGTTTCTCCAAAATTTCACACATGTGTTGATAATAAAATCCCCAACTTATGTGTTGGAGATATATAGAGGGCGGAGGCTTTGGAAGACAGCAAGAATGAGATGAGGTCATGAAGGTGGGCTCTCCATGTGGGCACTAGGAGTATTATTAGAAGAGGAAAAGGAGCCCTGGGCCAGCATGCTTACTCTTACTCTCTGGCCACATGATGCCCTTTACCTTGATATATGCACAAGAAGGCTCTTGTAGATACTGACCCAATACTGGCACTATGCTCTTAGATTTCCCAGCTTCTAAAACTGTGGATCAATCAAATTTCTGTTATTTATAAATTACCTAGACTCAGGTATTTTGTTACAGCAATATAAGGTGGGCTAAAACATATTTCCTCCTCTCAGTTGATCTGCTCATTTATGGATCTGCATAAGGTATATATGTGTGACAATGTGTCTTTCACATTGAAATTTTCTTCTAAGATTTCCCATTTTCTGATACTTTTCTTTACTGAACATTCTTTTTCCTCACTCCCTTGTACATCCTAAAATTCATGCACTCCAATGAACAGTGAAGCAGAAAGGAGAAACAGTTTTGTTTCTCCATATTCCTTGCCTCCCTTCCTCTGTGTTTCACCAACCCAAGATACTTGGAATCTGTCTTGGTAAGAAGTTGCTGGTCAGAAGTGCAGCAGCTTCTCTTCCCTAAAATTTAAGTATCATAATAGAGAAAGATCTCTTTCCACCCTCATCAAAACATAGCCTTAGCTACAAAGACATTATGATGTTTGTATTTAAAAAACAAACTCATCAAAACGAATTATGAAAATGGGAACCCACAAAAACAGAAGTTCCTGCAATGCCTTTCATAAGCCAGGGACCATCTCTACCACTGTCCACAAGGGGCTCGTGCAAATGACAAAAAATGTTCCCCTCCCTGGCCCAGCCCTGTGTCTGTGGGTCCTTCTGCTTTTTACCAGTGCTGCTTCTGCCAGGACTGACTGTTAGTGTTCTAGCCTCCTAGGCACCTACCAGATGCAGCTGCCAGGCTGAAAGGGAAGAAGAATTGATTTCAGTTTCCAACTTGAGCATATCTGCAATGCTTTAACCTTGAACAGAGTTATTTCTCTTTCTTGCCAATCCTCAGTTCTCAGCCAGAGTTTGCTCTCAGCATTGTTTTGATGCATTTCACCAGGATTTTTTTTCTTTATTTCATTTCTGTGGCCTCTCACTTTTGCTTGGCCTTGTGCCCTGACCCCCTCCCAACACAGCAGGGCCTCCTAGCCAACTAGGATAATGATGGGCACTAAGAGAGAGTTGCGGTACTGGCTCTTGGCAGGCTGACAATCATCAAGCACCATTGGGTAGGAGGCAACCGGAGCTGCCTGGTCCTCACTTGGCCTGAGAATTGCTTTGACCCTTGTAAATGAAGAGAGTCTAGTCTTAATATTGAAGTGGTGTGACCTTTGGCAGGACACAAATCCTGTACTTATTTTTGCTTCCTCATTTTATTTATAAGATGAAAATAATACCAAGAAGGAACAAATATTCACAGAGAGATAATGTCAGAGCAATGGTAAGTACTCCTTGGAAAAAAGCAGTGATTGCTTTAAGCTAGTCCCATTAAAAATACAAGAAAGTAGTGCAGCAAAGCTCAAATTTGATCAGACTTTCCAACAATAAGATACAAACTAGATTAGATAACTCTGTAATCAAGCAATTACACTTCTCTTTCCAATGAGTATACCTTATTTCCAGAAGTTGGGTTTCTCTAGGAAATACTGATACTTGCATAATTGTAAAACTATCTATTCATCACCTGCCCAATTCATTTCCCCTGGGCCACATCCCAGGAAAGATGGTGATAAGACTTTCTGAGTCAAAATTTAACCTTGCTTAAAGCTAATTTTTTCTGCAGGCTATAAGTCAGGAATAGAAAGACAGATCTGGTACCAGTTTGCTATGGTGTGGGCAGAGTTCATCCCCCAAGGATTCTTGTGCTGGAAGCTTTGTTCCTTGCATGACAGGGTTGAGGTAGAGGGATCTTTAAGAGGTGGGGCCTGATAGAAGGTAATTAGGTCATGGGGAAGCACAAATCCACGAAGGGGACTAATTCTTGCAAGATTAGATTGTTATAAAAGACTAAGGCTAGCCCTTCCCTAGCCTCTCTTGATTCCTGATCATCTTTTAATGTGCACACTCTTACTAGGAAACCATTCTCCATGTTGTGATTTAGCCAGAATACCTTCATCAGAGCAAAGATGTGGGTCCAGGTACTAGGACCCTCCACAATACCCAGCCATTAGATTGAGGTTGCTCCAGAATAGTGTACTGACGGCCAGAAAGCTCAAGGCTAATCCAAAAGTAATTTATGGAGGAAGAAAGTCAGGCCATGCACTCCTTGCAGCTGAATGGTGTGGTTTTAAGGGAGAGCCATCAGTTTGCCTCCAGGGCTTTATGTATCACTCTTCTATCTCAATTTGTTTATCTCTATTTCTCCATTTCTTTCTCTGACAAAACAAATAGGCTAAATCATTCTTTAAGGTTCCTTCCGGGTACTTCTACAATAATTCCTCTCTAGCTGCATGTAGTGCATCACAAATTTAAAGTCAAGGGGGAAATAATCGATTCTCAGGCCTCCAACTTTCTTTCACAGCATGAATGAAAACTCCTTTCGGAGAACCTCTGTGTAGCCTTAGACATAAAACCTGTGTGTATCCTTAGACATACGAGAAGAGGAAAAGGGGATTATTATGAGAGAACACTGTGCTCAAGAATCCTGGACAACTTCTCCTGGAAGGCAATGGAATCTATAAAGACCAGCAAAAACCATCCTCTTTAAGCATCATTCCCACTCTCCACCGCCCATCCAATTCACTACCCATGGCATGAGCACTCTCATGGGTACGACCATAATACAAAACCGATTAGGTCAGATTCTTTCCCAAACTAAGCTCGCAACATTTCCTAGGAGCAAAGAACCAGCAAGATAAACATGTAGGATCCTAGGTGAAAAGTCATTCTGATCCTGCTTCCCACCTGCCAGAGAAGGAAATGAAGTAGATATTTGGAAGATGGTATTTAAAGTCAGACATACTTGGATTCAAATTTGGACAAGTTGGTCTCACTCAATTTCCCTATCTTTAAAATGACACAGTGAGAATGCCTTTCTCAAAGGATTAGTACAATAATGTATGTAAAATTATTTTCTCTCCATAAATATTGTTTGAAAGGTTCTTTGTGCTATTTTGAAAATAACAAAGGATACAATTTTAAATTCAAATATGGCCTCTCCTTTGTGGATTTTGCAGTGTGGGTCAATGCTAATTAGATATTATGTGAATAAATTTATAAGCTTAAGTAAGTGTTAAGTGTTATGGGTCATTTGGTTCCACCAAGGAACAGGCGAAGAAACCATGTTAGAAGCAGAAGAGATTTATTGGAGATTAATGTCCATGAAAAGTTAAGGGTAAATGAAGCTAGAGTAGGCAAGAAGAACCTCATATTACAATATTCTTGTAAAAGACTTGGCAAGCTTAGTGGGGACTTGGGAACAAATATTGTCAATCAGAGGAACTCCACATTGGACAGATATGATTAGTGCAAGACCCTCCATGATGCCCAACCATTAGGTGGGAGTTGCTCCAAAAGTATGTGGTGATAGCCAGAAAGTCTAAGGCTGATCTAAAAGGTACAGCTGGAGGCAGTTGGTTCGTGCACTCCTTGCAGCTGAATGGCAAAGTTTTAAAGGAGAGCCATCGATCTACATCCATGGTTGTCACAAAGGAAAACCATAAAAGAAGGGCCTAACCTAGGCCTCCCTGACTACTTAGTTGGACAGAGGTGTGGAAAACAAATACTGCAATGTTAACCAGGCCAAGTGATGTGGACAGGAGCTGGCCAGAGTAAGAAAGAGTAGCACCAAGCCAGGAGATAGCAAGGAGCTGCTTTCCAGAGTGAAAGATTTAGTAGAGAAAAGGAGAGGAAGGAGATGCAGGTAAGAAAATGGGACTCAGAAGGGAGAATCTGTAAGATAAAGAAGTTTCCCATGCTCCTCTCCTCCATCTTAAGAAACTTTAGTGAAGGCCTAAATAGGTCTCTAGAATGTTCTGCTTTGGATTTTCCTTAGTCTGCAGTAGTGCAGCTACTCCACCTTAGAGTAAGAGTTACATGGACTAGGCCATACAGGTTTACCTGGAAATAAAGCCTCCCAGGTTTTTGGAGAGGTGTGTGTTACAGAAATTAACTTGAGATAAAGAGATAACTATTTCTTTGGATTTATAGGCTAAGATTAGAGAACAAAACTGGGAAGAAAAACTTTTTCTCTCTGTTACAGGGAGTGGATGTTTTCTAAGGGCTGACATACAAAGAATGATTCCATATTTGCTGAAAATGAAAGTAGGGACTTGAACCAGAAACTTTAAAATCTTGAAATTTATGTAAGTGTGAAAACTGATCTTTTGGGAGTCTAAAAACTAAAAATTGACTAGAATCTTGAAATTTATCTAAGTGTGAAAGCTGATCTTTTGGGAGTCTAAAAACTATGCAATGAAAGAGCCTGAACGTGGGCTAAATCTCTATTGTTCTTCTTCTTCCTAAGTCTTCTCATCGTCTTCCCTATGAACCCAGGAATGAGACTTTATCTCTGTATCCTCAAATTGCTGGTAGTAGAGAGAATAAGCAAGGTTTTGTTCAAAGAAGAGTATGATAACAAAAGAGTGTAACTAGTGCAAGGAAAGAAGTTCCATTTCTTCTGCAGAATTCAGGGCCTTCTTTGGATTTGAAAAGAAATCTCATCAGAGCAGTATTTTAGATTATAAAATGTTTTCTGGAAAATATTTTGAAAGAATCATAGCAATCTTTTGTATGTGCATGCACACACACACACACACACACAAATATATACACGATCAATGCTCAAATTAAAAGTACATATCACACCCTTTCAATTAAAAAGCATTCAAAAAGCAAAGTGATCACTAGATATTCCTATTTAAAGAGGAAAAGAAAGACTCATGGAGATTTGAAAAGAGACTAGCGATTGTAGGAGAGACATTAAAGCAACATTAATTGTAGAATTAACACTATTTTAAAATAATTGCATTAAATATCTTTCTAATTAGCATTAGTGCACTTCATTGATTATAAAAGTAACTTTTCTTTTCAGGAATTTTAATTGAATGGCTACAACCAGATGCACGTGAGGGGTCATTCCTGGTGCTAGAATTGCAATCAGCATGCTCAATTCAGTGGTGGAATTCAATTCATCGTTTGGGTAAATCCCACAGCTCAAATAGTTATTCTGTATATAAAATCATCCCCAAATGTTTTCCTTGTTTTTGACTTCCTCTTCTGTCTTAGTTACTTTTTACTCATGGCTAAGACAAAATACCTGATGCCCAAAGTTGGGAAAGGAAAGTTTATTTCTTACAGTTTTCGGAGGTTTCAGTCCATACTCAGTCCATGGCTCCAAGGCAGGTTGGCATGGCCGGGGGGGGGGGGGGGGGGGGGGGGGGGGGGGGGGGGGGGGAGGCGGCGCAGTTCATGGTGGCTGCAAACAGCAAGTCGGAAACTGGCAAGAGAGAGCAACACACCTTCTTCCTGCAATTACATCACATTCTGGCTCCACCCCTACGTGGGTATAGCACAACCCCAATCAAAGCGCTAGACAATGAACCAATCACAAATGCATAATGCAAAGGCATGAGACTTGGGGGCCACTGACATAAACCATGACAATCTACCCCTGGCCCCCAAAGACTCATGCACATCCTTTATACAAAAAACCTTGAGTCCATCTCTAAGAGTTGCTAAAGTCCTAACATTTTCAGCATTGCTGAGAAGTCCAAGTCCCAAGTCTCCTCCAATATCTTTGGCAAACTCTTAACTGTAACTCCCTATACAAATGAAACAAAGTTAAACATTTCTGAAATGCAAAGGCATAAGATAAACATTACCATTCCAAAAGTTACAAGCAGGGGAACACAAAGCATTGGAAACAAAGCAAGTCCAACATCCAGCAGGGCGAACATGAAGTCCTAGTGCGGCGCCCTTTTCTGTCCATGCCGCGTCCTAGTCCATCCACGCCTTGTGACAATCGCTTCTCCAGGAAAAGGACACCGCATGTGGGAATTGGGCGCGGGGATCTTGAAATGTTTTGTACTGATAATTGTAATTTGTGTAGTTCACATGTGTATGTTTTTATGTAATGCTCAATATGGAGTCGAGGGTGGAGACTC